>JAULBZ010007841.1:0-11169 GCA_032360805.1 Neoturris breviconis | reverse complement strand
TTTCAAAGGACTTTTAAAAAATCTAGAAAAAGTTTTTTTGAGGATTTTATGAAAATAACCAGGGAACCAACCTTAATTTTGACACATGTAGCAAAAATACATTCCAAATAGTTATATCAGCTTGGATCACTTGGATCAACATATGTAGGTCATTTTATTGTCAGCTTATAACTGTCAGCCAAAATATGTTTTTAATTAGATTCGTGTTAACTACAGCCATGTTAATTTCCCGCGCGTAACTTAGTATCACACTGTAATTTCATGTAATAAAGTATTACCCATAAAATACGGGAGAAAAAGATTAGTAGATGATTAGAGGGTGTTTTTGAACACCACATAGTTATCTGCTTGAAGTGAATTAATTTTAGCTAACCATTAGCCAATTTAAGGTTGCTCTCATTTGTGGGTGATTTGACAGGTCTCACTTCATATGAAGCAATAGAATATCAATATGCATATCATGTCACAATAACGACATCCAAGTTTTGGGTGTTGTTTTTACTGAAACCAGTTCATAAATTCTCACCATTTTCAAGAGACCAAAAAAGTGCATTTGTAGACATTTTACTTGTTTGCATATGAGCTTATATCGATGCACCTATGTATTTTTGCAGATCAATTGGCAAAAAAAAAATATGTCATTGCTTTTTAAGTTAAGAGTTCCCAAAAACGTTTGTAGAAAGTTCAATTACTTATATGCAGTATATATAATAGACTTTTTGTAGAAATTTATTTTCAGGGTTGAGTTCGTAATACTTTTCGCGGACACTTACTTTTATCAGATTAAGACCAAAATATGTAAAAATACAAGAAATACAAGAAATACAAGAAATTTATGTCCATGAAAATTAGGATGTATTTGTTTCGGTTGACGGAATCGACCAAATCAACCACATGAAACAAATTGTCGACTGTTTTTGTTTTTGGCGGCCACATTTTCATGTAGTAACTCATGGATAATTTATAAGATATTTTAACCTTATTCAAGGTGGGCGTTTTTTAACATTTTATGACCAGGGAGAGGTGGTTTCGAATATTTATATTTATCTTCAATAGTTATTAGTCATTTTTCGAAAGCACCTTTAAAATTGCCTCTTGAATCCTTATAAACTCAAAAAATAATAATGTTAATAACTTATTTAATATTTTAACATATAGGTTTCAAACTTTTAGCAATGACTAATATGACGTCGTCATGACATCATTTGGTGATGCCATTAATATATATTTTGGTATGATGATGTCAGCAAGAAAATTAACTATTCCATAATGTTTATTATATGATGTACCAAGTTTTATGACTATCGGTTCAGCCAATCCTAATATCTCAAGGGGTGGGGCAGAATCTACCCGCTCCCAGCCACTTCGACTGATTCAAAGTCTGGCACAAATAGGGTTAAAAGTTGATTTAGGTGGAAAATTCTGTGTCAAAGCAAAAAGAAGACTACTTTTTCAAGCTTGTTACACAAACATCTGTCATCAGCCTAATGATGTTCACATCAAAGTTTACCTTATTACCATTTCCTGAAAGTTTCATTCTATAATCAAAGGTACGGTATTGGAAGTAGCCTACCAAACCAACTGAAAGTTTAACCTAAGCAGATACATTATGCGTCAGTGTTTTGTCTTTATTAAGATGGTATAAAAGTTTCAGTTCAAGGTGAAATTATGTAAATAAAGAATAATGAAATACCTTAAGTGTATTAATTTTCGCGCGGATTTAATTTCGCGGGCGCCGAATTTTGGATTTTTCGTGGAGATTTAATTTCGCGGACGGCCTATTTTTAAATTTTTCGCAGTGATTTAATTTCGCGGCCGGCCAAATTTTGGGGTTTCCGCGGGGATTTAATTTTGCGGTTAGCTAAAAATTGAGAAAACTTAGCATTATTTTGAACATGAAGAACATTTCAATAACATAAGACTTTACAAATAATTTTAAACAAAAAATCAAATGCATTTCCATCTTCTTCTATATCAAGCTCGTACTCTGATCGAGTCATCTTCTTTATCTCTAGTGCTCACGTCTAATTGTTTCTTTTCTGGAAATTGGGTAACGGCTGAAATCATTTCCGACCATTACAGAAAATCTCGTCTTGTTCAAGGTGGACTTAAAGTTCCTTAAAAGATCACGGTAACGCGACACCAACATACTTCAACATGAATGTTTTAAAGAAGTACGAAGATTTGGTAGATTCTTTTTACAAATTTTTATTGCCAAAATATTCCAAAATACTCCAATTTCCCGGATTTTGGAAAATATTGCTTTTTTCGGATTTTCGGTGAAATTTAACATGGTTTTTGGTTGGATTTTTTTAAGACCCGGAAGATTCATTCATTCAAAAACCGAAGACAGAACTTAAAAATACTGAATCGCTCCAATTGCACTTTGAAATATACATGCATTTTTGAAAAAAGTCGTATTGAAAAAAGACATATGATAACATCAGCAAAAATGTACCGACTTTAGCAAAAAAATATTTAAGTCAAATTGTTCTTCTGATGATAGAATTGCACCAAGTTTCATGAAGTTAACATTAGCCAATCAAAAGTTATCATGTGGGATATCAGTTTTTGCACCTTCAAAAAGCCTAGTCCTTGGGCTAAACAAACCTCCCAAAGCGGACACTTTTTAAAGCAGAAGACATTTTTTAATCACTTTCAAATATTGAACATAATCACCAATTTTTGACCATAACTTCACCACCATCTATGACAAATTGACAAGTGACAATCACTGATTATACGCTGAAAATATCAGAGTCCAAAAATATGAGGAAGTGTCAAAATGAGAGGTTATTTTACCTGAAAGTGGTTGGCCACGCATGATGGCTGCCACACGGTGAACATAGAAAACATATAATTTACTACATCTTTACTACATCTTCAGTTATATCTCCATCAATATTCACCTTTACGGAATTAAGCTTTTACTAAAACAACGCTTACACGCTATGATTGATCGGCCTGATTTTGTCTATCATCTTGAAAAATCGACTATGACTCGGAAGAATCTGTGCAAAGAGTATAGATATTTCCGAGTCGTAGTCGAATTTTCAAAATGCTAGACAAAATCAGGCCCGATTAATCGTAAAGTGTAAACGTATAAACAAGATAAAGCTTCATTTGAGTAGGCAGATATTTCCAAGCAATTATTTTGATCTGCGACAATATGCTCATGATGACTGTTTCAAATCATCACTTAGATATACACTCGTCGCAGAGACGTCTATGACGACTAGACCGATATTGGTTATATTACGATGACAACTATGGTTTATTGTTATCGTTTATGGTTATGGTTTATGGTTTATGGTTTATGGTTTATGGTTTATGGTTTATGGTTTATGGTTTATGATATATGGATATAATATGGTTCTGGCATAGTTCTGACTATGATATGACTATCATATGGGTATGGTTATGGAATGGTTAGATATGGCTAAGATATGGTTAAATTATAGTTACAGTATGGTACCATTATGGTTATTGTATGGTTGTGGTACTGTTATGGTGTTAGTATAGTGTGATTATGGCGGTTTTAGATTATAGGTTAATGGTGTGATACTTGGTTACTTGACTATTGTGGTATCTTGAGAAATTTGAACTATAAATGCAGCCTCAACCTTATTCAGGCAGTGAAAATTTCATGGCTGAGGTGGGAGAGGACGGAATCCGCCACAACCACCTTGCAAAATACAAAAATTATCATTCAAAAATCCGAAAAAAATCTAATTTTTGCAATTTCTGAAAAATCGGGGAAAACAGATTGTTCATATGACCAAAATTTTCAGAAACATTTTAATTTAATTTGTGATTATATGTAATGTGACCAAGTTTTATGTTATTAAGTATTAACCAAACACAAATTATTGCGAAATAATGTTTTGGCGATTTCTTCATGTAGAATTAAGTGGTCTCATGTTATGACCCATATATTTTTATTTGTTTGCGTAATGATGCTGAAATCAAAATGTCAAAGTGTCAGAAAGTCTCAGCTCTATTATACAGTGTTAAGTATGACACAACATAAGAACGGAATGACGAAAAGCAAGTGGGAGACTTCTTTTTGTCTAACAGGACAGGCAGAGGGCAGTTCTAGGACATTGTATTTATCAATGTCTATTGAAGCTATTGTGAGATGTAATGCTTAAAGTGAGAAGGTAGGGATGAATAGAAAGAGTGTTCGAAGTCAAAAGTTGAAAAAAGTGGAAATCTCTGAGCCTGTTAAGGCTATTTATTCTAGCTTGATTTGATCTATTGTAATAAACACGAACGGGTACGTCAAACAGCACTAGGGGACATACAGCATATAAAAGACTGGGTCTTTTTATCTCAATGCAATACTTTTTTAAAATACTAAGATTTTTACTGGTTATTCTATAGAATATATATCAACGATCTATGAAGGAGAGGGTGGTAGTATTTGGCTGAACTAGAACTTGCACAAATTACACTTCGTCTTAAATCAGCATTATTGTTGTGCAAAACCTGCAGCTGTTCCAGACGGAGGTCTTTCTAGTTTATATCTAACACTAGTGTAAATTTACATTCGACGTCTGGCGAGAAAACGCTGCTAAGTAGTACCTCACGACATATTTTGCCGCGAGGACAGGCAAGATATTTGCATCCCATTAAACCTCACCTCACGAGTTTAAATATACAACTTACGAGTGTAAATTGTTCCTACACAAGCTTTGAGCGTAGATTTACACCCATGGAGTGTCAGTGTAACTGCAACCCTCGGCAACGTTTAGTTCTCTGTAGATAAAGTTCATAAGAGTAATGTACAATGTTATAGGTCCTATTATTAGCTACCTTAAGCGTATTAATTTTCGCGCGTATTATAAAACTTCACCAATTTTTGATTTTTGCGAAAATTAAATTTTCATGCCCGTCAAAGCAGTATGAAGCAAAGTTTTACTTTAATTCTCCGATTCGATTTATGTCGGTTGCTGTTGAATATTTTGGGGAAACACTTCATGTAAGTCTCACTGGATTAATTCGTACATTTGAAGAACATTGTTCGCTTTTTTAAAGCATTCTTCGTACATTTGGAGGATATTGTTCGCTTTTTTAAAACATTCTTCGTAGCTACACTTGGAGAACATTGTTCGCATTTTTTGAAACCTATGTTGTGCCCTTATCGGCCACCGTACAAATCATCTTAATTATGTCGTTTTCGTGACGTAGAAATCATGATAAAGTTTTAAAACAGTCATAATCATTTTTAGTGTTAAATAACTAAGCATGGCATGAGACCAGGAAATAGTAAAGTAAAAGCATGCACCATAATTTAAAAACATTACCAGACGTATTGCGCAATAGTTACAAGCCTCAAAAGAAGACAATGGCCAATGCGGTGCTAATTCACCCACGTGACCAAATTTACTTAAGTGGAAACTCACCTCAATTACCATTTTGTTAGTCAATCAAGCCAGTCAATCACAATACAGTATTTAGTCCGTGTGAAAATGCAACAGAAATCCAGAAACTTTTCCTGAAACTTCATATTTATGCAGTTTTTTATATTATTTCAGAACTAGCTAGTACGGAAGAGCCATTTAGATGCTATAGCTACCCTATGTACGTCTCTTAATATTTTTATTATTGATCTGCGATATATCTCAAAAACAGACGAGAAAACCAACGAGGGATCAATTTACGATTCGTTTATCTTTACTGTAAAAATCACAGAAAGAATACTTATTACCTAGTGGAAAATAATTTGTTCAAATCCGCTGTAAAAACTCTAGAACGACGTCATTCAGGTGACTTTAAACAAATTTCTTCCCACTGATTAGATCCCGATTGTTTAAATTTTACACTTTTGATTTTGCTTAAATTTTAAATATTCATTACTTTCGAAATCATATAAGTAAAAGAGAAAATATAATGAATAAGAAAGATTATCTAGGTTTTATCCAGACGCTTTTAGACTAGGAAATCTCAGTATTTCGTGAAACAAAACATAGATGAGTTAATCAGTTTAAATTTAAGACCAAAAACCATCTGTGCAGACTATTCTAAATACGGCGAGAAAGACTTCAGAATACGATGTCCGGAAATCCCCGTACGGACTGTGTGTTGCCATGTATGACAATATATAATCCGTATAAGGAGTTTTTCGGCAAATATTCGGAATCATCTAAAATTGTCAAAATTCAACAAAAAATGAATCTGTACAGAAGTGTGTTAAGTCAATGAGCTTGCACGTATCCTTCTCATTAAAACTCCAAGTAATATACCTTTTCATAAAACAATGAAAACGAGGCATTTAGAAGTCACTGCACATAAAGGAATTGTAACAAGTTCTACTTTTAGAAACGAACGCCTTGTTCTCATTAGTTTGTGAAAAGGTTCATATCCTTTAAAATATACCCATGAATTATTCATTATTAACTGTTTTAAGTTTCTAGAGAGGAAGGTTTTTGAGGTCATCCTACATAACAACAATAACTTTCAACAACAACAACAACAACAACAACAATAGTAAAACCAACAGCAGCAGCAACAACAACAACAACAACAATAACAACAATAACAACAATAACAATAACAACAACAACAACAACAACAACAATAAAAATAACAACTACAGCAAATGCAACAACAGCAACAGCAACAATAACGACAACAATAATAACAACAAAAACAGCACAACAACAACAACAACAACAATAAAAACAACAACTACAGCAAATTCAACAACAGCAACAGCAACAATAACGACAACAATAATAACAACAAAAACAACACAACAACAACAACAACAACAACAATAAAAACAACAACTACAGCAAATGCAACAACAGCAACAGCAACAATAACGACAACAATAATAACAACAAAAACAATACAACAACAACAACAATGTTCTCATTATTCTTTTGCTTACAATAAATGATCTTCCTATGACATTTCATTTAGACTGCAGATGTGGAACTTTTAAATTTATAGCCAATAATTCTCTAATCCAATTAGCAAGTTATACATTATTTATGAAATACAACAATGCATGCTCAAAGCGCAAACTAAGCGATATACTATAGGATATCCAATGCAATGTTTCACCAGAATTTTACAAAGACACGGGAGAAGCAGCAAGTTTTTTTGTATTGTTTTAATTTGTATTTATGTTATGTTATAAATTTTAATCATTATAATTTCTATTTTTAATTTATTTAAACTCTTGAATAAATTACAAATCATGGGTGAACCATTGTTCTTACTATTTATTTCTCTCTTTTTGGTCAAGTTTTATTGAGCTGTTTATTTGGGCTTTTGGGATGTTATTACGCTAAGATTATGCCAATTTAAACTATCAATGCATATGGTATAATTTGTTCTCTGGTGTTACTGCTGCTGTTGTTTTTTGTGGTTGTTGTTGTTGCTGCTTCTTTTGTTGTTCTTGTGTTGTTGTTGACATACAGAAACTATACATACTTGTAACATAATTCGTGACTGCGTGTTTGAATCATCGTTAAGAAAATATACTTTTATCTGTGGGTATTACCACAAAGGTCATTATTTCTGTTTTTATTACCATAAATTTGCCTGCATTTATTACCAAAGAGGTCAGTTATATAGTTTTGCGGGCACTGATAGCCGGGTAACATACGTTTTGCGAGCATAATTGGGGAAATATTATTAGAGGGCATAATTGAGCATAACCGCGCGCGCAAGATATGCAATGCAATGTCTTCCTTTATGGGCTCTTGACGAAACATCATGGCCTAATCATCATTCATGAAAATTTATTTCGTGACACTATTATGAAAAGTAGTGCAAATACGTTCCCCAGGTACATAAAGAAATAAACTTCGTTAAAGTTATGCTGACAGACAGCATATTTAACAATATTTTGAAAAAATATGTTTGAGTTATTACTTTTTTGAGTGCTCTATTTCAGTACTGGTTTCAAGGGAAACTTACGATCTAAAATGATCTTTATACAAATCTTGGGTTTGATTCGCAAGAGATAGATTAGAATAAAGACGACTTAGAGACCAGCTTGTAGAAGACAGCAATACGGCAAATATAAAGAATTGTACAAATGGGGAAATTCGTATATTTATTTAGAAAGTGCACTAGATGTGCGTAATAATAAAAATTATTGACTTACAGTATGTACATGGTAAAAAATAAGAACCTCCTTTTTTATAAGAAACTCAGGATACAATCCATATATTAAGGTATTCATAGTCACGTGGTTATTGTGACAGTGTAGATATCTTATGTTGATTGGTACAATACTCGTTAGTTGCTTCCATATCTTATGTTGATTGGTACAATACTCGTTAGTTGCCTCCCTTTTGTAACGTGAAGTCGCACGGGTTAAAGTAAATGCCGGTCATTACTGGATACATACTTTAGAATATTTTCTGTTAATTTGGCAGAGCATATTCTAAAAGATTTCTTCTCCAAAGTGACGACCGACGGTTATATTGACCCCTTCAATAGTGTGCTTATATAGTACTTGCTTCACAAAAGCATCATAACAAAAGAAATATATCCCAAACAAATATACAAGACAAAAGAAAACAAACAAAAACGAATAATCATCTACCAGCTAATCATTTCCATCTTCTAGTCAAAATATTATAAGATGACTCGACGTTCTTTTTACTTTTCTTCGCGAAAGAATTAAAGCTTTCTTGTTTTCACTTTTTAAAGTTTTATTTACTAATACGGATCAATTCTTAACATCTACAATAGTTATCATTCAATCAATATATTTAGTTCAATGAAAATATATATTTTTTGTTATATATACATAAAAATGAAGAATGTTAAATGGAACGTTGTTAGCATTGGACATTTTTCTTCGATAAAACACCTGTCTGGAATTATTAAAATAATGTTTGTTTTTGTTTTTGGCGCCTTAAAAATCTCCATGTTTTAGTTCTAAATAGTTTCGTCGAGATAAGGACATTGAGCCCCTGCATACCTACTCCTCCAAATACGTGGGTTTTTTTGGCATCATTTGATTACCGGACCCGGACCCAGACACGAACCCTGAATAGACCGGACCCTATAAAAACCGGACCCTATAAAAACCGGATCCCGTAAACACCGAACCCTACTTAAGTTAGTATTATCAAGACCAGATCGAAAAATATTTCAAAAAGTAATGCATATTTTCAGGACCAAAATAATTACCTGTTTTCCATCGCTTTTATCTAAAAATTGGAACAATAATACAAATTCTCGACAGTTTTATCAGCGTACGTACTAAAACTGGTAACAGTCAATACCAGGCTAGAACACCCTATAACAGGCTAGAATAGGCTAGGTCAGGCTAGTAACATCCTAGAACAGTCTAGCTACGGCATCTGCCATCTTGAAATGATGTAACTGCCGATAAAGCAGCCGGTTGACGAAAGTAAATATTCCATGTTGGATACCTAAGGTGACATTAAATATTCCATGCTGGATACCTAAAGTGACATAACCAATTGCGCTCTCCTTCAATTTTTTTATTTTTTTTTCTTTTTCTTTTACTTTTTTAAACCATCGCGAATGAGAGTGATCTTGAGAACTTCTTTAGCTTCAAGCTGTCAAGAGAGAAACGCAACAAGGAAGTTGAGCGAACAGTCCATATGTATGATGAGTAGTAGCGATTCTGAAGAGTTGAAACCAGCAATCAGGTTTATGGTGGCCAAGGAATGCCATGCAAAAATTAAAATAAATAAATAAAAACTAAAACAAAAATTTTGCAAATGTACTTTCTAAGTCAAAGTCAAATTTTTAGTCAAGTAAAAATCAATTTTGCAAATGTAGTTTCCAAGTCAAAGTTAAAATTAAAGTCAAGTAAAAATCGAGTTCACCTTGAAAATCAAGTAGGCACTCTCGTTTCACAAGTTGGCTCAAGTTCTACTTGAAAGTTTTTAATGATGTCATTTTTTAATAGAATTTTTATACGTCATAATTTTTTCTCGTATTGCGAAATTTAATTTCTGCAAAATATTATATTCTTCTTGATTCGCGAAAACACCCGCATAATTAAATAGGTATCAGCTAAATATAATTTACCATTATGTTGGTTTATTATTTTGATTTTATAATTTTTATGTCACTCCTCGGCCATGTGCATGGCCAACCAGTGCCATCAATTAGTCCCAACTAATTTTCAAAAAGAAAAATATTTATATATTCTTCGATCTGGTTTTTTACTTAACTTTCATTTTGATTTTGATTTTGACAAAGACTTGGTTATTATTTGTTTAATTTTTACTTTGCTTTGACTTGGAGAATACATTTGCAAAGTTTTGTTTCAGTTGTTATTTATTCATTACATTTTGTGCATGGCACTCCTCGGCCACCATACATTAGTATATATTGTGACTATGTTTCTAAATACAATGGCACAAAGTACCACATTAAAGAAACGAGTTTACACATTTGTTGCAAAAGCTTTTTGCGCTAGCTTGTAAACAAGTTTAAATATTGACCCATCATTTAATCGAGGGTCAGACAAACTGATGGAAAAATAGAAGATGAAGCCATGATGGAGCTCAAAAAATTATTTCTCAAGAAAACAAACGGTTCTTCCATAAAGTATGAGGCTAGACTAGTTTTGCCGTTAGCAGGCCAAATCCAGAAACGTTGAAAAAAATCGAGAATAATCGGGAAATCAGAGTGCCGTACTGAAAGCAGAAAGAGAGAGAGAGAGAACTTTTAAGACGGCAAAATAGTAGAATCGGCCAAAAACCGGCTAATCGGGTAATATTTTTATATCGTAAAGAAGCCGCAGGCTACACTCGGTTTTCCCTGCTATTCCCTTTGATGCTCCGCAGAGGAGAGTAGAGATATAGAGAGGTTACATCTAGCGCACCTATTTTGATCAAAATCACATCAAAATCTGTCTATAAACCGTCATCAAAAAGTCTAAAATGCCGGCAACCGACAATAAATCCCCCCGACAAACCCGACAATAAATGTCGACAACCGACAATAAATCATGACGTCATCAAAAAAATGATGACGTCATCAAAAAGTCTATTGCGCATGCGTGAAATAATCCGTGAAATAAATCCCCGACAATAAATGACGTCAGCCGACAAATAAGTAAAAGGGTATTTCCCTTACAAGAAAAAAAAAAACGATTCTATATAATAAAGAGATGAATTCCTATTTCAGAAATAGAATTTCAAAAATATACAATGCTGT
>JAULBZ010007840.1:0-11170 GCA_032360805.1 Neoturris breviconis | reverse complement strand
AAAACAAGGTGTTAAGTGTAAACAAAACCGGAGATTGTCTGATGAAATAATAATTCTGCGTCAGCGATGAAAATATTAATTCGTTCTTCTTGGAAAACTTCCTATAATCCTCCGAATCATAGATTATATCAAACTTCAATCTGTTAAGTCTAGTTTGGAAAATAATAAAGTCCGCCTTTTGATCATAATCATCAAAAAATAAACCAATTCCGCACAGTAGTATCGTGGTTTTTGAATCAGTTCCTGGTGTTCAATCTCCACAAGTATATCTTCGATGCTTTCTGTTGGGCCTTCTGAAACATTTAAAGGCTGACAGAAGATCCAAAAGTTCATCAGATTCTTCAAATTGCTTCAATACTTCTATAATCGTTTGCTTCTCATTTACAGACACATATAATTTAGAAGAATCCAAGAGCATTTCCCTTAAAACTTTATCCTCACCAAAAATGGTTGCAATCATAAACGCTGGTGACAATGACAATAGATAGTATCCAATTCTAAAACCATAAAGCAATAGCAACCGCATACCACTGTTTTTTCGACATGTCGTGTCTATTGCAAAGGACCTTCTCCTGACACCTAGTGAAATTTCCAGGAAAACTTTGAAAAAAAATCAAATACTTCTTGGGAAACTTCTGCCCCTCTTCCAAGTTCTATTTCGCCTATAGGGTCAATGATTTGAAAATCTAGATCATAACCAAACACGTCCTGATCACTGAATACTTCCAGTAGATCTTGTTCAATTAATAACCGGTGCACTCTTACAACTTTTCGTACAAGAACTTCTTCAAACCCAGATTCTAGAAAGAAATTTATATATAAAGTTATATGATTGTGATGTGTTGCTCATGATTTTCAAAAATGTGTAAACTTCTGAAAAGGTTTAGACAGCAGTGACACGGTGATCGCATAATTGAGGAGTATCGATGTAACGTCCCCTGGTGGTACAGCTTGTGAAACAGTGTAAAACATTGTTTCAAGTTCATAAGGTTGCTAGGATTGCTTATAGCTCAAACCGGAGAAATGAATTAGATATGGTGATTAGTTACACTTTCAATCATGAGAGTGTACTCTAAGACAAAGGAATGGTATTGAAAGTAGCCTACCAAACTACAGAGCTCGAAATAAACAGCCGATCATCACTGTGAAGGCGAGATTTTTTAAAGTATTTTCAGCCAACTTGACTGAAAATATTCTGAAAAACCTCTCCTCCACAGTGATGACCGGCTGTTATTTCGAGCCTGCCAAACTGAGTAAAATATGATTAGCATACACACTTTATACAAACTTAACGTTTTTTTGGTTGTAAATTTTCCAGTGGTGGTTTCGTAATATTGCCTAGAATGCCATAACGTAGACCCCAACCTCGTTCCCAGGGCTTCTTCTCTCTACGTTTAAATCGGAAAAAAAGGAGAGAAAGAAAGCTCTTCCGTGTTTCAAAAAGGCAAGAAGCCCTGGGAACGAGGTTGCGTAGACCCGACACCGACACTATTTTAAAGTTAGTTCGACAGGCTATAAATAAATATGGAATATTACTACTTACCACCAAAACTCCATGTTTTATTTACCTCTCAGGAATAATCGTGATCAACAAGTTGCGATGTTGGACTATTTATAGCACCCCCTAGTGCCTCTCCAAAGAACAATTATTTTAAACACTCCTTCTCTTGATTTAGCATCATCCCCAAAAAACGGTAATAATATTTAAGAAATAAGTATGTGAAATACGCAACCTCGTTCCCAGGGCTTCTTCTCTCTTGACGTTTAACGCTATAGCTATTTCTCATAGCGTTAAACGTCAAGAGAGAAGAAGCCCTGGGAACGAGGTTGTGAAATACGTCAATATCATTGAGAATGTTCAAAAGCGTGCCGCTAAGCTTGTCGATGGTCTGTACGACTTTTCATAGCTATGATGTCAAATCACCGATATCGATATAATTTTAACACCAGGCCCTCACGAGCAAAACACACAAATTTCAATTACACGCATTACGATCTAAGGACGGTACGAGAGGAGTTCAGTCAAATTTGTTCTTTACCGCAGTGTAAGCACATGGACTAGTTTACCAAATGATGTTGTCAACGGTAAAAACATAAACATATTCAAAAACATGCTAGACGATCACTGAAAATAATTACCATTCAAACTCGAGCACGCAAAAACCATCACACACAGGGCGATTCTTAGAGGCAAACATTTGCCGGCGAACTTGTAATTCGGCACCATTTTATGTAATAAAAAGAATGTCTTGCCTTGTTGCTCTCTGTGTCCTAAATTATAACTGATTTGTAAAATATATTTAATTAAATCCTATCCGCCGTTATCACAAAAAAGATTGGCTCTACAATAAAAACGATTATTTCGAAAATAAAATTTATGTGGAAAATAATATTGGCACAAAATGCTCTTTACACCACTTCAGTGACATTTCTTTTTTCATATTCGGCCACCATTTCAAGTTTTACATCTGGCCTGCGTTAATTACGAGTTACCCATAATAAATAATGGGCCCTAATTGGGGTATCCTGTATTTTCATCTAACTTTATTGCTTAACCCTTTTAGGCCTAGGCTATTTAGGGCTCTGAAAATAAAATCCGAGCGGCTGCATATTTTTCTTTTAAATTTACACCAAGGGTACTTCTTACTATAAACTACATTTTAGCATAAAAATAATTAGCAGGTGCTCTATTGTTTTATACTTATGACGTCATAGCTCATCTTGGGTGAGGAATTCATATTTTGCATGAGTATGTTTTGATGCAAAAAGGTGTCACTAGTAACTTTTTATGTAAAATAAAAATCAGAATTAGATTCAGCATAAATTTTCAAATCCAACAGTGCGACATATGACGTATTAAAGATAATAAAAAAATATTCGCCTATTTTTTGGACTATCAATGTTTGGAAAGCATCGAAATGCCGAAGACAAGCAAATTATTTTAAAAAAATTTTTGATCATGATATCCCTTTTATTTAATTTAATAGGAGGGGGCATGATGCCTACCAATTTTCTCAACAGGCCAGGCTTTCACATTCATTCAGGCTATTCGGATCGCAATCGTAAATTACAGCGACTCCCTATCAAGTGACCGAATTAACTTTGACGAAATTCTTCTTTCGACCAAACATTTTTTTCCCTTAAAATTTCCTCAATAGTGGATGGAGTGTAAATCAGAGGATTCTGCAAAGATATATCGTCAGTGAATTTGAAGCAAATACGATGCTACCAAGCGGGCAAAAACTTGTCCAAATTTGATTCAAATCTACTGCCCAGGGCTTCTTGCCTTTTCGAAACAAAGAAGAGCGGCAGAGGTTGTATATTTTACAAAAATTCTGATTTTCTTTTTCTAAAAAATTTAACGATCAGTTTTCATTTTTTCTTTTAGTCTGTTCCCTCTATTTAAATAAAAATTGAGTTAGCTAGTATTGCAACTTGACCAAATTTCGAGTCTAAATCCTGGAAATTTAATCCATCATGCCCCCTCCTATTATTGTTAAATATTTTTTCCGATAGGGCCCTGATTGAAATAGTGCGAAAATGGAGATAACATGAAGAACAACCTCGTTCCCAGGGCATTTTGCGGGTACGAGCATGCACAGGGGAATACTCAATGGGCAAAAAAATGTTCGAAGTTCCAGTTGATGCTAGAACAAACGTTGAAATGTTGTTCTAGCGTATTTACTGCGGACTTTGAACAAGTTTTGACCCACCGGGTATTCGCACAAAAACGCTTGGTGACGTTGTTCCAAATGAAGTATTCATAAAAGTAACTTACAAAAAAGATCTCAATCAATCTCAAAAATACTACCTAGACGTCAAAACAGGAGACACTTTATCAGGTATGTTTGTTAAACGTATAACAGCCAGCAAAAATCTGTTCACAGTCAGCAAAATTACGTTATAACAACGTTCTGTGAACGTTGCTCTAACGTTATTTTGCTGACTTTGAACAGGTTTTCGCCGGTTGGTAATGTGAAAAGCGACGCATATAAAATACTGTGAAAAACAAGAACACTCAAGAAAAAAATATATACGAAGTTCACTTATAAAAAACACTCTTTTGTTGTTTATAACGATTCCTTTATGTTTTGAGAGAACGATAGTCGATTAAAGTAGGAACCATTTTAAAAATAAATTTTTCAGATGAGAAGGGTCATAACCCTAACGGTCTTGCAACGAATTGGTTTCCTTGCACTGAAGTAACCCGTTTGTAAGCTCATCGATTTAACAAACTTATGTGTATTCATTCGCGCGAATTCTAAACGAAGCCATTACATTGGTTGAAATCGACGTCATCTGTAAAGGACGTCACTTACAACCATGACTTCATTTAGAATTCGTTACAATTTAAACCTACCATGAATGAAACATGAGGAGCATCAAAAATACTTTTTGGAATGAAATATGAGGAGCATCAAAAATAAGAAACTAATAGAGCGAGTAAGCCATTATATCCGGAGAAGTGTTAGTAATCAAAATAAGAGCAAATGATCACTGTTAGGGAGATTTTTGATCATAGCTTCAGAATACAAAACACGCAGCTATGTTCAAACATCCCTTCTCCACAGAGATTTTTCAGCACGAACGAACCAATCAATAGCAAAATCATTGTCTCAAAACCCTTTCCAGTAGTTACTATTTACGATTATTTCGACACTTCCATTCATAACACAACGATTCCTGAGTACATCAAAGCAAATAATGGAGAGATGCGAATGGCATAACAAAATAGAGAGAGCGTAAAACAGAACAGAATATCCCAGTGGGTGAAAACTTGTTCAAAGTCCGCAGTAATGACCCTATAACAACGTCGTTCGTCTTTACTCCAGACTTTGAACCAGTTTATTATTTTTCTCTTATTTCGAGCACCGCACAATGAGCATCAAACAAGTCTTTCTATTTTTATCCGACGAATTTATAAAATCATGTGTGTGATTGATTCAACATCAATTTCGTAATGCGTACCATAAAAATCCATGTACTGGAAAGAATCAACCTAAAACGATAAACGTGTGTATATATATATAGTAAATGTCATTGCGCATGCTCGAACTCATCCGGAGACAAGATCGGGGAACACGGACGCCGTTTCGGGCTAATTTGCCCTCATCAGCAGTGTATACCCACTCTCAATGCTAATGCCTAGACACTTCGCAAAGAGAGATGATCTATCCGATTGCCGATGGAGGTGGCTAAATCGGGTCTCACTTCACTTGTGGTGAAGTTGAACGGATAAATCCGAGCAGTGCTAGCAATGACAAAAAAAAAGCGATCTAAAAGATCACAACAAAATATATAGTAACAGACATTATACCTCTGAAAATAGAGGGTGTTACGCCAATGAGTTTATTAGTGACTGATCTCGTGGTTACTCGTTTACAATCATATTGGAAAGCAACACTTTTCCATAAGTGATATCCAGCATTTATTTTTAGGCTTTTATAACCACCACCAGGTCTCTGAATTCATGCCGACATTCCCCTGTGGAGAAGCACATAGGGGAATACTTTGGTGAATTCAGAGACCTGCAACCAATTGCAAAATTTTCTGTGCATTATGCTCGAAATAAGATCAAAAATATAAAAGAACCCTCCTCCATAGTGATTATTTTCTCCTGTTTCGACGTGTCTGTGCACTTACCTGTATTTACTCTATTGCATCACTATACATCTTTTAACACTTCTGGTAAAGGTGCTTTTGGGTGTTTATTTTCGAAATGCATTTTATATGTTTTTGGATCAGGCATTTTAGTCTAAAAGTAAAAACAAAATCGTTAGATCAAGTAACCAATGTCGAGGGAACTTTCTTTTGAGCATTGTTTCAGGCTTTGTAGTTTAAAGGTATGCTCGATCAAAGGTAAATGATAGTAGCCCGATACTAGCGAGAGTTAACCTAGAATATCAAAATGATTCGTATACACCATAGATCATAGTACTATGTATGTATGTATACACTATTTCCATAGTGTTCCTTGTCACGGTGATGCATAAAGAATAAGTGAGGCACTGATTGAAAGGGAGCGTTTGATCGAATAATTATGAATAATTTATTTATGGAAATAAATGTATTTTGAAAAACTTTAAGTAACAATTGAAATCCAAATCTCAAAGCGATTTAATAATTGCTTTTTTGATTTAGCTTTCTGTTGACTATATAATATATGTTTTAACATATATTATAAAAAAAGAGATGTAAATCTGTGTAAAAACCTGATGATTGTGAAAACATGAAACTTTTAGTAGTAAAAATGTTTGTCTACCGTAATATATTTCGCTCTACATTAGTATTGAGCACTCTATTTACATATTGGATATATGATGTATGTAGATAGGCTATATGTATGTTATAATATATGCACAAGCCTCAAAATAACAGTCAGAATATCATCTGTGGAGGAGTATTTTTTGAGTACCGATTTCAGCTTCCAAGTTTAAAACTGTACTTAATAACACTCTTCACAGGTGATGTCCGACCGTTATTTTGAGGCTTGTATGTATAGGCTAATATGCATAAGGGACCATCTCAAAATTTCGCTCCAAAACCATTTTTTTTTAAATAAAATAAATCGGTACAGACGTGTGTTAGATCAATGATCTTTGGTACGAAGAAACCAATAAGTTGCAAGATCATTGAATCAGTACTCTCCTCTGTAAATTTTATTTTTGAAATGGTCCCTAAGTATCCATAGACTATGTACAATAACTATTACTCATCAAAAACAAGAACAAGAGTGTTTTTAAAAACAATATAACAGGGTTGGGAGTCCAAAATTGGGCTATACACTGTAAGAATCCCAGAAATTAGAAACGTTTCTATTCCAATTGTTGCAGTACCCAGCCAACGTTTCTTCAATAAAGTGAGTAAATATATAATAGGAATAGAATCTCTTGATCCATCTTACAATAGTTTTTTTGACTATAAGGTATAGAGTAAATGAATTCAGGATTTCTATTTATGGTAAACAGTCGAATACAAATGTTTGTATTCAGTAGTCTTTCACGCTGTTGCAAAATGGCCAATCAAAATAATGGAAGAATGAGAAAACGCATGTGATACTTTCTGATCAGTTTACAGTCGCTCTATTTCGAGATAAAAGATACAAGATTTTTATTCAACACAGTGATCGTGAGGTTTTCAAAGCTTTTCAATACTATTAGAGTATCTTATTAGTAGACTATTGTTAAGCAGAAATTGTTAAAGCCTATGGGTTTCTTGTTGTGTTTTACAACCCTATCTAATACTTAAAATACATGTATTTAAAGTGTTTAAACTTATTATTTCAGAACTTTTATCTCGATCTAGTCCCCAGGGCTTCTTCTCTCTCGACGTCAAAACTATGACGTCGGAGAGAGACGAAGCCTTGGGGACAACGTTTCTTTCTACGTTGTGTTTTCTAGTTTAACCTACAACGTTTCTTGTTTTATATATGTGCTACATCTTAAGGATCAGCTACTGTAATATTCTCATGTAAACAATTCTCCCGCACACACCATCTTTAAAAATTCTTATTCAGATAACATTCGCAGTTTCAAAAGTAGACTTCTTCACTTTGAAAAAACCCTTTTCACTGATACTCGATCTCGAGTCAAAGAAATTGAAAACATTTGGCCAGAAATCTCGTAATATTGCCTGTAAAATGTCAATACCATATTTCAGAATAGTACCACACCTTACATTTGACTCAAATAAGATTCGTTCACAATTTTTCACGACATATTTTGAAAAATCTTTAGCAAGTTTTTATGAAATATCAGGTCGAATGCTGGTACCAAATTTGAAAATGGTAGCACTTCAGGTACAATTAAAAAGTGGGCCGCCTCTGTAAAGTGATATAATAGCCCATCCAAAATTTGTTTGGCAAACTAAAAATAAAGAAAATTCGTAAGATAAAATTGAAATATGTTGTGAAAAATTGTAAACGAATCTTATTTGAATCAATTATAACAATAAAAACACAAAGTTGTAAGGTAATTACTAAATTTTTTTGTCAGACATATGTAGTACAAATATCTATATCATAATCTTCCTCACTGTCTGAATTGAGTGTCATGAAATGAAATTTGTTGCCGACATGATGTCTTCTTTCAGCATCGATAAATTTTGGTGACAAATTTGTTTGAATAAGCACCCCCTTTGGCGAGGGATGGACGCTTATTCAGCAGAGGTGCTTATAATAATATTTTTACTCCTAGGGGGAAGGGGGCACTTATTCGACAGAGGGTGCTAATTCAGTCATTTACGGTATTTAACAGTTTTAAATTTCCAGGAGATTTAAAGGAGAATTACTAATACTTGCTAAAAATCCAGAAGTTTCCAGGAAGACTAAACGTTTCCAGGAGTGCACCAACCCTGCAGTGGCAGTGTTTGAAATAAGAACAAAAATTTGCTGTGGGCATAGTTTCAGGCTACGAAGCCTGAATGAAGCAATGCTCAAAAATATCTCCTCCACAGTGATTATTTTACTATTATTTCAAGCACTGAGTGTAATTCTTTACTTGCCATACAAACTGTGCAGCTGTACACGAGAGCAGCATTTGCAGATTTCTTTTGACTTGTTCCTTTTTTCAGCCTTGCTTGTTTTTCTGCATTTTTCATTTGTGACTGAATCTTCTGTTGACCACGAGCCATTTCTCTAAAGAAATATTACATGTCATGTACTGTAGTAAATTTCCATGTAATTATTTTGCCAAGATATGTAACCAGAGCTGAACATTAGATAATTAGCTCAGTCACAGTAGCAAAACCATTATCCTCGCAAATGATTCTATAGTTAGTCGAAGAATCAATTTAAAGTAGTCATTGACCAGCATTGACCTTATTTCAAGCCCTGCAAGGATAACTCTAGAGCACTTTCAGAGCAACATTTCCAGCCTTTAAAATCTGTTGAATAATATCTATCCGCCATTCAATGAAATGAGCTATAGTATACCTTATTCCTACTAATTTTTGTGTGCATTTATACTGTATGTATTAAATTTCGCATACTGTACAGTAACTAGAATAATTTTATTCACACATTAATTTTTGCGTATTCACTATATACATTTTTTTTATAAGCAAAACTAAGATCGATATATATATATATATATATATATTCACTTTTGAATGAGAGATAATAAAAAGGTCTAATTCTGGGACTTTATACAGAGTGTGCGAGCTTTTATAGTTGTGAGAGTGAGTTGGTTAGTTGTGAGCTGGTGAGTCAGTGAGTTGAATAACTTGCCGTCACCGAAAAAACGGTAAAATAATGTTGCATCTTCGCAGTGCTGTTTATAAAATTCCGATTTCCCAATTATACCATTTCTGGACTACAATCAGCTGTGACAGCCTAGCAAATGTTTATAACAAATATGTACTGGTTTTTTGTTTATAAGGAGTTTGAATGTAAAATTTTCTTTGAAAAAATAAAAATGAAAACAACAGACACACTTGAAAGACCATCATTTTGTGTGGTGTGCGAGATTGTAGAGTGGGGAGTAATATAAAAGTAAGTTACCCACAACGTGTGAAAATTGGTGAAAGGGAAAAATGTGCTTCGGGTTAGTGATTGTTTGTAATGGAATGATGTTACTCTTATTTTTTTAAATAAGAATTTAATTGATAAAGATATGGTTCACAGCAGGAAGATGCCAATCCCTATACATTAACGGGGGTGCCCAGGGGATTGTCCGGGGATTCAAACAAAACTATTGATTTACCCCAGACTTTTGTATGAGGCTGTGCACTTGATAAAGTCACGAATTCACCACAGGTGTATATCCGAGGTTGGTCTGGGGTTTCTTTGACGGAAAAGCTATATTAATACCCTCGACATCCCCATGAATGTCCAGGGGATCAGCACATCCTCCTTATTATCACAGCTAGAAAAACACTGACTCTTCACAGATCAAAGCTTAACATTATTAAAACAACACTTCGTTAAACAGATAGCCTATATAAAAAGTGTGTACAAAAGATTGCATTGGCATGTGTTTGTATAACCTGAAGTTGAACTCTTATTAAAAGCAAAATGGTAGAGGTGGAATACTTATAGCATAGATATACAAATGTATCCAGTCTTCAGTTCTAGGTTTTTAAGGAGTGTGTGAAGATCCTGCATTCTTAGAGCCTGTGAAATGATAAATGAACACGAGAGTGGAAACATCCTTCCTGGAATAGAACATACTGTGGTTTGTAAACATTAGTTACAAAATCGTCCAACTAAAAAGATTTCTCGGTCCGAGAAGTATTGCTACAAAAATACAATTTTTCTTTGGCATACTAATGTCCCAAACAAGATAATTATAGCTTTCCAAATATTTGTTTTCACATAGAATATACCTCATAGAACATCCACTCATCGGAGGCTGATAATACTTTTTTAACATGTTGAAAATTTAACGAAAACTACTGAAAACAAACGAGAACCAACGAGAAAATTGAACTAGAAAAGTATCTCTCATGCCGGATATAGCCTTCGACTCTTCACTTCAAATTGCACATGAAGTTTATAAAGAGAAAAGGTAGAAGTATAAATTCTTTAAGAGTGATAGTACCACTGAAAATCAGTCGTAGGACATTACATATAGTGTGTTAAAAATTTTATACTTTCCAGAATAGAAAAAATCACTAGGTCAAAGTATCCTGGTTTTTACTCGCTGCATAGTAAGTTTCGTTCAAAAATAGGATAAGAATAAAAGTAGAAAAAATTGTCAGTAATACTCAAGTGAGATTTAGAAACCGCGTATTGAGAACGAAAAAAGAGCATGGATTAAGTAAACGCGCTTCGTATTAATTGTTCTTAGAAACAATATTAAATTGAATAGCAAAATACGTCTTTCTCTTTTCGTTTATATCTAAATGTTTAGCTATATACTCTGTCATTTGGTCATACCCTGGTGGGTTCGGGTCGGTTCCTGGTAGATTCTTGGTCAGTTCTCTGGTTCTGGTGGGTTATGTTTAATTGAATACTTTTATGAATTTTGCTACGAAACTGTGTCTATCCGTCATGTCCAAGTTCGTCTATTTGTCTTGACGACTGCTTGACCTAACCTTTCCCGTAGCAAACCTCGACTTCCAGATACAAGCTACTGTCTAAATAATAAAAAAACTGCAAAATAAAAACAAGAAAACTATCAATTCAATCCCGAATTTTTTTGTATGGAAGGTCTCCTCCCTTGCAGTAGGT
>JAULBZ010007839.1:0-11170 GCA_032360805.1 Neoturris breviconis | reverse complement strand
TAATTTCCTTGACACAGTGGATCCTATTTGTAACTGCCGCACAAATGCCGTTGAATCAACGGAACATTTCCTCTTGCTCTGCCCTTTTTGTTATAAACCTAATACTATCAGGATCTAGCTCACCACAAACCGAAGAACTATATTCTGGTCGACGTTTTTTAATGTTCTCAACGTTCATTTCCTCTATTTCCTTGCATAAATTTGTAACTATATTTTCCAATTTTCCAAATCGGTCGTCTTCGATATTTGCAGCGGTTCATCATTTCGAAGTCGTTTTCTTGGCAACGAGTTTCTAAAAATTCGATTAGATTTCCCAGATTTTACGAGCCATAAAAAATTTAGTTCCTTTTTTGATCGACTTTTCCAAATTGTTTACTATTCATGGTTCATTGCTAAAGCAACGACGGTGTTTTTATCAGTTATTGCGTATAATTCAGTGATACAGGTTTTCAAGTCGTGAATAAAGATATTTTCCACAATCAACTTCTCAATTTTGTTTCCAAGGTGTGTATTTATTCTACACTACAATTCTACACTTGTCAACGCTATATTCAAATCTTCTGAAGTAGTTGTATTACCTGCGTTGATAATTTCGCGGATTGTCGTAAAAGCTAGTGATTCTGTACAACATTGTAACATTTTTCAACTTACCGTGATCATCTGTTATGTTTAAAGCTCTAATCTAATTCAAGTTACATGATTTATATTTGGTACTTTACATTTACTTTAATCAATGCACAAACACTACATTCAACAACATCAACAATCCACTACACAAACTTTTTCAAAACAAACTATAAAATGTTCACCACTAAAAATTTCGTAAAATACGGGCAAGAAAACTTCTATTATCTCGGCTCCAATTATGTTGTGCATATATCTTTAATTTTATTGATTTCTCGAGGCACTCAGAACCTCACAATCGCGACTCACTTCTAACTTGCTCGAACCTCCACTAAAAAACGTCTCTCCAGAAAAAGACTGGTGCGAGAGACTGAATAGGGGAAACTTCCATTAGCAACACTGTGCTGTGTGGTGAGAAAGGTTAGGAGTAGACAATTAAAAAAAATAGCTTCATGAGGTAAACAGACATCGTTTTGTGGTACACTTTCACGAATGGATCAGGTGTCACTTTTCCCGATCTGGCTCTTTAAGACGTGAGTTACCACGTGAGTTACCTAAATCGGTGAAAACGGTAGCTCTGGGATCGAAATTGACTTTTACTATAACTCCAAAACTAAGTCAGATTTATCTTCAGCCAAAACCACAGAAGAATCTAAGTTTTAGGATCAAACCTGAATTTTAAAAAGTAACTCCCGGATTCAAAATCACCAATCTCAATCAGATGCAAATTTTTGGTCAAAGCAAAGTAATTTAAGCTTGCGCCCAAAAACAATTGTTAGAAATGGATTTAAAAAATTTACTCTCAGACTTAGAAACCTGATGAGACTAGGTCAGATGCAAAAAAATAATCGAAAACAGTTACCTCGAGCATGTTTAATAATTTTGTTAATTTGATCGTAAACCTCATTTCTTTTATAATATCAAATATTTGAAATAAATACTTCTAAAAGAAGTTTTAAAGAAGTTTTGAGATAACTTATTTCAATTCAAATTCCCGAGTTAAGTAACTTAGAAATTTTATGTATCTTTAAATTACCGCGTTACGAAAACTTAACTCGGGTTATGAAGTCATATTTGTAACTCAGGCTCGGGTTTCTTAACTCGGGATTTCCAAACCTCGAAATTTAGTAGACTTATAGAACAAATCAATACAAACACCTTGATCAAAAAAAATTGACTTGATGACGTCACTGATACCTGCTATGTCGTACTGAATATTATGGTAAAAACCCAAAAAGCCCAGCACATATAAGATTAAGTTTATCCATTTTATGATTTGGTGCCTCCATTCTTTTTGGTTTTACATCCGATACGTAACTAGAAAGTGTTGAGTTGTTGAATGGAGTGTTTGTGTGTTGATTAAAGTAGTTGTTGGCTGATTTCTTGATTCTAAGAGATTGGGTATGATTGTAACAACTCTTTTCCACTCACCTTCAGTAGGGTCAATGTAAACTGTATTATGTAATTGTTTGATCAACACTTTCCTTCCAGAGTGCAAAGATTTTTCTTACGGCGATTACATTCGAGATTCTTTTTACTCGAAGTTACTTTTCTGTTGTGTCTTTTGATTATTTGCAACTTGTTTGGACGAGGGAAGTGGTTATCTATCAAATGTAGGAATGTTTTTGCAACGTTCGTTATTACAGTTATAGTAACGGTATCAACATATTTTATGCCTAGAATGTTAGCATTGGTCGTAAATTATTGGAACTTTTCTAATGAATTTAATATTATGATTTACGTTTGATCTGGCTCATGTAACGTCGACATCTGTAGTAAACGTAGAAAATGTAGTAAAACTCGTTAATATCTGTAGTAAACGTTGACAAATGTACTAACATCTGTAGTAACGACATATGTAGTAACACCCATCGACAAATGTAGTAACGTTGTTAAATGTAGTGAAACAAAAGTTTATTAAAATACATTCTTTGTTATAACTTTTGAATGAATGGTTTATATGACTAGAAATTTTAGGTATTTAACTATATTTAACAAGGAACATTTTTAAATAATTTGTTTTGGTAACTAACGGATTATTTTCCCTTAGCAACCAAATATTTGATTAAAGATTCTAGAAAATAGGAAATGGGAAACCCGATTTAGCCAGTTGAACAAATTTTGTGTTTGTTAAAAAACACTTGTGAGCAAATAATTGTTGCAATAAAGCAGTAAAGCGGGTGTAAATAAAGTATGCTTAAAGTTAATTTAATAAAATTATACAGTGCAAACCAAGTATAGCAAAGCACACGTTCGAAAATGATGCAAAATCTTCGGAAATTTGGGAACAAATTGGCCTAAATAAACTCAAATTATCTCAAATTATTTGGAATGATATTTAAAAAAAACTCACTCAAAATACTAAAACTGGAAACTTTCAAGTTGAACAAATTATTTTTAATATTTTGCCCAAATTGACCTAAATTAGCCTAAAAAATCTATTTTTGGAATGATATATTTGAAACATGACCCCAAAATTCGGAACTAACAGCCTAAAATTACGGAAACTAGAAGCTTTCGGGCCAAACAGACGATTTGCAATATTATGACCAAATTTGCCCAAAATCTAATTCTAGAACGAAGTTTTAAAAAACGCGCGGTAACCTACAAGAGTTTGACACGTTCTATCATATTATATGCAGAAAAAGCACTACTAGGTATTTATTCTTAGTTTACTACAGTTATCGCCAGTTAGAAGATTTACTACATTTAACAACGTTACTTCATTTTTCGACGGGTGTTACTACTTGTCGTTACTACAGATATTACTACATTTGTCAACGTTTACTACAGATGTCGACAGGTTTTACTACATTTATCTACGTTTACTACAGATGTTGCCTTACTACATTTGACGGCGTTGCATCCCTTAACCCTATTTTATCTGGGAGGCAAAAAATCCCTGACCATGCAGTATTTTATTAATAACTTTTTTTATGGTGTGTTAAAACGACTGAAATTTCACAAGTCTGTCATAATACCTATTACAAACGTTTTTGTGGAAACAAACATTGGTGGTCGTAGCAGGTGTCCTGTGACCATTGAAATTTCTGATCGACGTAGTCCAGAAGAACTGGTTTTTCAGCCTCAAAATGCACATTATATATAAAACAACCTGTTCTTACAACTCATATCTTTTTATTAATAATATTTTCATTCATTTATCATCATTTTCGCTGGATTTTAGCGAAATAACACCCCCTAAACACGTAAAAATGCAATTTTCTATTGTTTCAAGGAATTCTATTGTTTTGAAGACAATAGAAAGACAATGGCTTAGTGTCATTTTTGAATTAGGTTTGATAAGAACATTTTCTGTTCCAATTTTTATTAGGAAATTCAAAGTATTTTAGAACTTAAGGGGTTGGGAATCCCCCCTACCCCCGCAGATAAAATATGCTACCCAAAGGACCCCAGATAAAATGGGGTCTAGCTTATTAGTACTAGGAGCGGGAATCTCCCACCCTTCCGGGGTTTTTCATATTACATCTAAATTGCTCGACTAAATGTCTTGTACTTAATATTATTATATTTGGCATCTTTAGATGATAAAACAAAAATTTCCAGAAATAATTTTGTTGTCATGGTGACTATTTTGTCAATTATTTGTCATTTTGTGATTTTCTGTTGGTACTTGAATTTTCATTTTAATGTCGAATGTCTGTTATTATAAATAGAATTAAGATTGAGATTTTCCACGCAAAGATGTCTGGATGCTAATTTAAAATATTTTGTGCTACATTTTGGAGGTGATATTGTAATCAAAACACACTCTGCAATATCAACTAAACAGGGTAGTAAGAATAAGCAGGGAAGATGAAAATTCTTTGAGATCTATTAAGAGGGGTAGATGGAATAATCGGGAGGGATGGGGCGAGAGGTGGCAAACTCCTATAGTTACTAAATAAACAAGGTAGCAACGGTATTTTACTTGCTTTATCTCCAGGATTTGTGAAGCTGGCACTTAATTAGGAACTACTTGTTCGGTAGATTTGTTTTAACTTCCTGCTATTTTAACCTGTAGCTTTTTAGAGAGTTGACTGTTTTAAGCTATTATTTCCTAAAAGTTAATAAGCAGGGTGGATTGAAATAAAAGCGAGGATGAGAAGGGGGGCGGTGGAAAAATGTCCAGAAATTAGAAAGCATCTCCCCCTCTTATTTGGTACTGCAGAGTGCAGAGTACACGAAGTTGATTAAACGTTGAAATGACGTCGCGAAGTTGTTTTGACGTTATTTTGACGTTAATTTGACGACGAGAAACATTTTGAAATATTATGACGTATATGATTGCGATACATATATTTAGTTTAGATATTTATAGTTTCATTATTTATTGATAAACTGTGTAATTAATTTTTTATTCTTTTATTGAATAACAACCCATTCAATATTCATTACGCATTTGTACAGGCTGTTTTGTACGTACCGTGGTCAGACGACATCGTAATCGATGTTGTAGCATTTATTAAACATTACGGTCACATTGAATGACCATGCTGCACGTGAATTGAGTATATTATTGATGAATATGTAACGTTACTAATGCCCGTTGGTAATGTTCGTTCAATCTAATCACCCGTATTTGCTATTTTTTATCATTCGTTATACAGTTACACAAGCTTACACAAGCTCGTCCCCAGCACTTTTTGAATTTTTTTGAATTTTTCTTGGCTGAATAAATCAATAATGCCTGCGGACGAGCTGGCTTCTCACATAAATATTAAAAGAAAATTTCTGCGATAAAATCTTGAATATCAGTTATAACCTGAATGAGTTCACTTGTTTTAGTTACTGTAAAAACATTTTTCCGCAAAAGTAATAGAAAGTATAATTGTTATACTAAATAATTAGAAGAAAGATGGCAACAATGTGGTTTATTATGATGTTTTTATCATTATCTACAAGGTAAGCATGGCATGATGTATCTTATGTAGTAACAAATGAACTTCAATAATATAAATATTGTTCTTGGTGGATTCAGAATATAGCCTTTATTCTAGTTTTCTTGTTAGGTATAGCTTAGAAATTTGGCCAAAAGATGTGAAGTTTTTCTAGTTTCATTTCACTAACGTTAGTGAAAAACCTTATTTAATAAATACCTTAGGGTTGGGTTGGAAGCCGTACCCAGTCTCATTAGGGTTAACCCTATTAAACCTAGAAAGGGGAGGGCACATAGTGCCAGCGCCAATTTCAATTGCCGATAACTATTTTTGTATTAATGGTATGGTATTAAAATTTTGTGACTTTTCCAAACTTTTATAAGGATTAGAATTATGAAATATATTTTTGTATATTTACGCTATTTTTCCGAGGGTAACTTAATTCTGAACAGGGGGTAATATTTTTGAAGGTACAAAATCTCTGTTGTTGTTAGGCTATCTTTTCAACAGGTAAATAATATTTCTAGAAAGCATAACTGAAATATATAAAAATGTTTGAAAATACAGACCAGATTTGATATTTTACGGATCAGATAGTATAATTTACAGACCGCAATTCTAATGTTAATGATGACGCCATAACAGGTACCAGTGTCGTCACTAAGTCATTTTTTTATGCTAAAGTATTTGTATTGAGTAAGTGTACCAAGTTCCATATCATAAGCATTAGTGGTTCGCAATGAAAAGGCCGTTGTCATTTTACTGCATTCTCCAGACCAAAAATCCAATGTTATTGATGGCAGGTACCACTAGAGTCACTAATTGATTTTCTGTGCAAAGTGTTCGTATTGAATTGTTCTATAAATGTACCAACTTTCGTATTATAAGCATTATTGGTTCGGAAATAAAATGCAGCCCATGCACTTTGTGCCTCTCCCTCTCCGCATACACAGTTAACGAAGGTGTTGTTACCGTTATTATGCTGATGATTATTTTGCTCTATAACTGAAAATGAGTTTTTCAGCTCCTAAATTACTACCTGACTATCCCAATACATCTCGTTTACTTCTTATCATTGTAACTTAGAGTAGGATACGAACTCTCTTTTAAATCTTTAAGCTTTGTTTTTAACATTTTGTCAAACTGTACAAAAAACAAGATTTTGCTGCAACTGAACAAAACGCGTCCATGCAATTGATTTTGGCCATGCAAGCGACTATTTACATTTAAGAGAATGTAAACTGCCGAAATCAATAGCAATGAAAATTTTTAGTCAATTTTTAGTCGACCAGAATCAGTACATGTTTTAAATTGTTTGTCTATGTTTGAAAAGTTAATAACGTGTCTTTACTGCGGGCTTTTAAGAGGTTTTTGCCCACTAAGTACACTCAATAGCTGCAAATATATTTTTAACTTTTGTTATTTTTATAGGACAATCGCAGAAGCAAGTGGTACCGAAAACTTTTGTCGAAAATATTCTCCTGGTGAAAATTTGAAGCTCTCTTATGCTAACATGATAGAAGTATTAGATAAAACATTAAATGCGTCTTTCATCGCTGCAGAAGAAACCAACACACCACAAGAATGTAATGAACTTTGTATAACCACGGATGAGTGTTTTTCGACAAACTATGGTCCTCAAAAGCAATGTCAGCTACTTGAAGCAAACAAATACGCCAATGCAACTCTGCTGATAAGTAACCTTGGTTGGAAACATTACAGCATCCAAGTATGATTTATTTATTCTTGTATCCATAGTGTCATACAATAACTGATTCTAACCAAATAAAGTGGCTTCCCTCCACAGTTTGAATTCCACAAGGCAAAAAATTCGTTGCGAAAACTAAAAGAAAACATTTCATTTGTAGAAATTGACGTCAATGTACGTGTGACGTCGATTTTTACCAATGGAATGTCTTCCTGTGGCTTTCGCCGCAAATTTTTAGCTTCGAAAAAAATCAAACCTTATACAGACAGCTCTCTTATGGTTGATTTCCGCCAGGTGACACAAAAGGCAACAGAATACATTTCATTATGGTAGAAAATTTACTTTACGCACCAGTTTTACTAACGAATGTCTTCTTTTGGCTTCCACAATAAATTTCTCATCTACTGGCAATTCACTTGTAAGTCGAAACCTATCTTAAACAGACTAATATCTCTTGAGATTATTATTTCCTGATGCCCTAAATCAAATTTTTTATTTTCATTGTGAATCAATATTTATACCTGACAGCTATTTTTGACTCTTCAAGTGGAAAAAATATGGAACAAACTGACTTCAAAAAACATTAAAAGTCAGTTAAGTCCGGCTCGTTCGGTTAAAGAAAAATCTTATAAGGGTGCACTGAACACAGTTTACAACGATGATTTGTTCCATATTTTTTCCACTTGGAGAGTCAAAAATAGCTGTCAGGTATAAATATTGATTCACAATGAAAATAAAATTTCATGAACATTGCACTTGAATATCTGATGGTCATAGGAAGGTGGAAAGCAAAATAATAGTTAATACTTCCACAAGTCAGATGTGCGAGGAAATAAACTGTTCTCATAGAAATGTTCGTGACAAAACGGTGACTGAGCAGAAAAAAGATGAGCATTAGCTGGATATGTAGTTTTACGAACGAAAGATTTTAGAGCAATGGTCAATTCGATTCATCAGAACAACTGCCATGAAAGCACTTAATAAAAAATGGAAAGTGATGCAACATTGCAACGACGAGATAAGTTTGATAAAACATCAGTGATAATAATTAATATTTTCTGAAGCCGCCCAAGTAAATTAAGACAAATAGCAGAAGCGCCAGGTCAAATATGACAACAGTATTCAATAGAAGGACGAATGGTAGCCTTGTATAGATAAGGGATATTCTCTGGGGAATGAAAGTTACGTGCTCGAAAAAGTGATATAGTTATTCTGTGAGAATTCATTTGTGAAGGTTAGACCAAGAAGACGTAAATGGTTATTCTCAGGAAGTTTAACTCCACTCATTATAACGGAGTGCAGAAAACGTTCCTTAAATTGATTTATTGAATTTATTGAAAGACGTTTAGTTTTAGAAACACTCAAAGTAACAATCCATTTATTGCCCCACTCCACATCAGCGTTTATCAACCTTAAGCTCAGCAGTCATTTCAACGTTATCAAACATATCAGTAATTTTTCCCAAACTTGAATATACTGTTGTATCATCAGCATAGATAGCCAATTTGCTGAAGATGTTGTCAGGAAGGTCGTTAATAAAAATGGGAAGAAGTGTAGGACGGGGACTGAACCTTTGGAAACACCAGAATTATTAGAGTAGCTGTTAGAAGATTGATCATCGAGGAAAAATCTTATTTTACGTTCCGAGAGAAAAGATTAAATTAATTCTAACAAGGGACCAAGAATACCATCAACTTTGAGTTTATGTAGAATACCAGCATACCATACCATATTGAAAGCCTTGTGAATATGCAGAGCAGTAGCTTTGGATCCCCCTCTAATATTCAGATAAACCTGCTCACTGATATCAGTTAAAACATCACAGCTGATCTACCAGAACGAAAACCAGACTGGAAATCTGATAAAAGATAGAAAGAATTCAGATGATCAATCAAAGTTCTGTTAATAACGGGTTCAAAAACAATTAATGATATGTAGAAGACTTATAGGACGATAATTGCAGAGAAAACAGGAATGACGGAGGTAAATTTCTACCAAGAGGGATAACAACACTCAGCAACGCACTAGACAAATAATCTGGAGAAAATCAGGAGAAATCTTCTGAAGAACGATAACAGGAATACCATCAAGCCCAACCATTACAGCAGCAACCTTTTTTAGAAGTAATAACAAAGTTATCAAGATGTACGTTTGTTCTAAGTACAAAGGCAGACAGATGAAGACCAGGATCATCAAGGGTTGATAAACAGCTTCGCGAAAAGCTCAGTTTTATCTCTAGAAGATGTAAGAACTTCAGGGCCATAGAGTAAAGATTGAATCAAAGATTTTCTTTTGTTATTAAAGCTGATTCGCCAAAGATCACGAGTAATTTCGCTTGTTATGTCATCGATGACCGAGTTCTCATCATGAACAACTCCTAGAGATTTGAGGTCCCAAAATTTGTGTAACTGTTCTTCGATAATTTTAACGTCATCCTTAGGTTCACAGTCAACTCGTATGGACTATATTTAATAAATTTGCGTCGCTTGGATCACTATCTTTCAAACCCATTACAGGACCACTCAAAATCTAACTCAACTTCGAACCCAGACCCGTCGTCTCATTATTTCCCCTGCAAATATTCCCCGTCAAATTCGACCAATACCAGTCCGAACCCACTAAAACATCAATATCTGGAGGACCTACTCCACTATCAGCAAGGTTTAACCCTATTCCTACTGGGGGGGGTTGTTTCAACCCCCTCTCCCATGCTTTTTTACATAACTTTTGAATGAATGGCTTATATGACTAGCAATTTTCCCCAAGTAACCAAATTTCTAACAGGTGGTAAAAGAAAAAATTTTTTCTCTTATTTTTGCTTGAAAAACGTTCTGACCAATTATGGGACCAAAATATTTTTTTCACCTAAATTTTTTTTTTCAGCACTTGTCATGAATTGATGACGTCATCCTAATTAATGACGTCATCAAAAAATTAATTATGCCAAAATGTTAATTATGTGATGAACTAATATTCTGGAGAGTTTCAACACTACAGCATAATCCTATCAAAAGTTATGGAGGGGGGGTTGAACCCCCCCAAGTGATACGGAGCCCCCAAAAGGCCCAGTATTAATAGGGTTAAGGCGCATTTTTGGCGGCAAAATGTGCTGTTTTTAATGTCAAAATTCTTTAAGATAGCTTCATTTTCGCTTCTTGAGAGTTTTAATTTCCTAATCTAACATTTTGAGAGAAATTTAAATATCATTTTTTTTCTTTGCGACAAATGAAATCATTGAATATGAAATATGACGTCATAGGCTAAAAACCAATAAAAATTCAGAAAACCAATGGGGGCTCGATGGGTGTTATCTGTCAAAAATTCAAACGTCTGCATTTTAAAAGGTAATTAGAAGATTTATAATTTATTTTCAGCCGTCAGATTCGTCAAAATAAACTTCTAATTGTGCTAATTCAGCAGAAGCATCAAAATGACGTCATGAAATCTATAAAAATTGTGCAAATTTTTGGCCAAACTTTTTTCATATTTAAATTCCTCTCAAAATATTAGATTAAGAAAGTAACACTCGCAAGAAATGAAAATGAAGGTATCCGTATCCTAAAAAAAATTGACATTAAAAAATAGTACATTTTGCTGCCAAAACGTCGTTGAGTTTATACCGACAGGAACTTGATTATTATCCCCACATGATTCAAGTTAATTTCTTGATATATTTAAAACTTCTGTGGAAGTCATTTCTGTCATTGCTTATTTTTAAGAAATTTTGCACAATTAATTTCTGAGATTGCTGCTTTTCATACAATCTGCGGGACATTATTTCTGCGATTATCAGGAAAATCGCAGAAGGAATTGCAGTACCAAAGAGATTATCTTTCCCTAAGGGTAGTTAGAAAGGGAAATAATACCTAACCTAGCTTAGCAAATGGGTTTTAAAGAGATATACATACCATATAGTACAACATTGATATCACGTTCGTAGATATCCTTTTCGTGTGTT
>JAULBZ010007838.1:0-11171 GCA_032360805.1 Neoturris breviconis | reverse complement strand
GAGATATGATTTATAACATACATTCCGTAGAATTTGGTTATAGACCCACACGGATATAAGCTCAATAGAGTTCAAACCCGACCGGTTATAAACCCATCGATTGTAGTAAGGTGACATCTGTAGTAAACTTTGACAAATGTAGTTATGTAGAAACGACATATGTAGTAACACTCGTCGGCAAATGTAGTAACGTTGACAAATGACGATAACTGTAGTAAATCGAGAAAAAAATACCTTGTGTTTTTGCATACAATATGATGGAAAGAGCCAGAAACATTGTTGGTTACCGTGCGTTTTTTTTAATTTTTAGAATGCTAATCTCCAATTTGAGGATCATATTTTTAGATTCCGTTAATTTAGGCCTAATCTCCCTTTAGTCAATACTGCTAGTTCTGGAAAGAATTCTATTTGGATTCATGCTCTTAATTCTTGGAATAAAATACGGCCATCATGCCCTCAAACATATGTCTCTGTAGATTACTCTGCCCTTAAAAATTAGGTAAGGATCCTTGAATCTTATTTATTCTCTTTTAGTATCAGAATTTGCCAAGTTCTCTCAAGGTTTTTTCTTATCTAAAGACTCTATGTCTGTGCTCTCTTTTGCGGGTTATTGTCTTCGATGTAATACATGTTCTGAACTGAACAGTCTCGCTCTGTAAATGTTCAAAATATTAATAAAAAATATGGTAGACGCAAGCGGTAATAACTTGAAAATGATGCTTTTCTGCAAAATTCAATGAAAAATGGAGGCAAAAGGATGCAATTCGTGCTTTGGGAGATTTTCATACTATTTTTCAAACTTTTATCGTATCTGGGTTAGGTCCCACCTAAGGCTAGCATTCTATTCTCAGTTTTCCATGCTTAACCCTATTTGGACTAGACTTTTTAGGGTTCTTTAAGACTGGGGCGGGTTTGATCCCCTCCATAACTATTGAACCACTTGTAGTATTTGGACAAAACCTTCAACAATTATAGTCCATAATAAATGGAACAAAATGGTTCCAAATTTTTTTTCATCAGAAAAATGCTGACGTCATTGCAAAAAATGTAACATAGCTAATTTTTCTTAAAAACCATGTTTTCAGTGAAAACCTTGCAAAATAACATAATTTTCCTCCGAAAATCTAGGGAATTATTACATAAAAAAGGGGAAACGGATTTATTAGGCAATGAAACTTGGTAGAAACATTTATTTCATGATTTCAAGTAACTTGACCAAGTTTCATGCTACAAGTATTCCCCAAACACAAGTTATGTCAAAACAACGATTTGATGATTGGTAAAGGATTTCACACTTTACAATATGTGGTTTCAGGTTATGACTCAGAAATACTGATCAAAAGATGATATATCCGCCCCCAGAACCAATAATATTAAGCCTATGAAAATTGATTATGTAGATAGCGTTTCTTTGCAAAATGCATGCGAAATGCGAAATGTATGTTTACATTCTATTAATGCATAATAATAGTAAATAATGTTTAAAACTGAGGAGTTCAAGTTCAGCATGAAATAAACGTACTAAAGCGCCATTGGATATCGATTTGGTATTGCAGGCATAGACCAAAAGCCACACTCTATGGACCAACAATTCTTGTTAGTTTAATTTAAGTTATGCGCTTTCTGTAATCAAGTATATGATCTACTACTGGTCTCGTCAAGTACAGATTTGCAAAAATTAAGATAATAACATTGAGGGTCTCGAAGATTACGAACTTTTTAATTCCGATGAAATTTCTCATTTAATGAGGATGATGAGGAAAAGATGAAGATGTGGTCGGAGTAATAAACATAATCACTCATTCTGTCTTTTATTTTTCCGACACAAAATTCCAACGGTTAAAAACCTACCCAGTTGTAAGTCCAGCAAAAAGGACCACATTTGGCTATTCATCCTTTACCGTTATATATTTAATATCAAAAATTAAAATATGATCTAATAAAAACAGACTTAAAGACAACTATATATTAAGAATCGATATAGAAACAATGGTAGAGAGTAATAAATATGTGAGATATGGACTAAGAAAAATAGTAAGTAGCACTAGCAACTATGAAAAAGAAACAAAACAAATGCTAATGAGAGGCTGCGATATTAACTGTATGAGTAGAAACTGTATCAAAAAGGAAGAAAACAATAATAACAATAGTTAGATTGTCATTACTGTTTGCTGTTATCTCAAAATTTGAATAATGTTAAGACTGTCTTTCACTTCAGAAAATTTTCCCCAGAACATAAACGGAACAGAAAGTGTGCATGCTTAAATTGCCCGTTTCATTTCATAATACTAATTCCGAGGTGATAATAATCAGGAGGAAACGAGATAAAATTTAAGAAGATTAGTTTAGCATATGCTTGGTCTAGAAGAAAGCGTTTTGTAAGTCTACAAAATTCATTGTAATCAGCGCAATTTCTGATCGGTGGTGATAGAAATAAGAGCAGATTTAACCACTGTGGTGAAGTCAGTATTGAGTATATCTTCAGACTACAAAGCAATTACTCCTCCACAGTGATTATTTGTTCTTATTTCAAGCACTGTCCGACTGGTAAGTGCTGTTTACAGTAATATGATAAATATAATGTTAGTTTTACTTCCTTGTTGTTTTGCCTATTATATTGCACGACTCTGAAATCTGTCAACAAAAGCTGCGGTTGTTACATATCAAATTTCTTTAAAGTCCTTTACAAATAGTTGCATATATGATGTTGCATTGATTTCTATGTGATTGTACAAATCACGCAGTTATGCAATTTATGTACAACTAATATAAGAAGAAAACACACACAGTGAAAGTGTATTTATTTTGTGCCTGGAACCAAGAGTTCGCAATTTCTAAAAATATGTTTGGTCGCGTGAACAGTTTTGCTGCTCTCAGATAGTATGTAAATATAAAACTTGTTTGTCTAAAGATAATCACTTAATATAACGTAACGTTTGCTCAAGTGACTTTTTTCCCTCTCAGAACCGAGGCCACTACTAGATGAGGGAGTACTTTTTTTATCCTCAACAAATCTCAGTTACATTCAGGCTCACAAATCTGTGCTTTGTATGATACATGCCTGAATACAACTGCCAGACATCCCCATGGAGGAGTGTATTTGTAGTTTTCAGCTTCGGCAAATGTATTCAATGCTTTTTATGCCTGATAAAATTAAAAATAAAAACCAGAAGATAGCATCATTTCGGAAAGATCATCTAATCAATACAATGTGAGTCAATAATAATATAATTAACTCAGTGTTATTATTCGCTTCTGTTAGCATAACTCAAATTCTTATAGTGATGAATAACAACCCTACGAATATCTCGTGATTTTCATTAGCAGCTTAGCCTTCTCCGGTTTCACAATAGAAAACAAAAAAGAAACATGAGGCGCCCAAAACTCATATGATCACGAAATAAACTTACTTAAAAATCAGGGTTATGCAAATGATGACGTATATGAAAATAAACCTAGTTCAAAGTTCACAAAATATTTTGAGAAACATGAGAATATGCTACATTTTTCCGTGTAGAAACACACATGACTAGTTCGAACTCTTTATTTACAAATATAAAAGTATCCAGAGGTCAAGTCAAATTTTACAAATTGGACTGTTCACCTTTAGAAAAAGAGTGAATTTTACATTGGACATGTTTTTTAGACATGAATTTTATCTACTCCTAGATTATAATTTTATAAGTCTAATGCAATGACAGTCTAGTAGCAGTAGTCGAAATAAGAGCAAAATAATCACTGTGAAGGAGGGATTTTTGAGCATAGCTTCAGGCTAAAAAGCCTGAAGCTATTCTCAAAAATATCTCCTCAACAGTGATTATTTACTCTTATTTCAGCCACTGAGAAGTTTGTTAAAGTAAGGTCTAGTCAAGCTTGATCAGCGTATAAGCTAGGCCTAGGGAATGTCATTATAATGCTACATTCTTATATATATATAACACTTCTCTATTCCTCATATCCTATGTCAGTCAGGAATGAAGCAAAAAAGAAAAATACAGTATATGAAAGGATCCACTTAGGAAAGGGTGAATACCCTCCCCATGATAACTAAGTTCAACTCTCAAACATTGCATCTGAAAACTAATTTTTACATGATTTTAGAAATAAATAAATAAAAGTTTACTTCAAGTAATGTTAGATGAATAGTGGTCAAAATAAGAGCAAATAGTAACTGTGGAAGAGTGATTTTAGAAAAGCCAGAAGCTATGCTATAAAATGTCTCATCCACAGTGATTATTTACTCTTTTTTGATCACTGGATGAGTATTTTCTTTAAAAATATTTCAGATGGATTTAACACCCTAGCCTTAAGAAAAAACACATGTTTGTTAATTTAACCATCACATATCAAATGACCAGCAACACACCTGTGGTTTGAGACAACAAAAGACCAGCAGTGCATCTGTCGATAAACAAACAGTGTGTGTTGAAGTTTTACATAGTCTTGAAGAAAATTCATACATACAGTATTTTTGGGTATTTATTATCCACTATAGGCCTCTGCAAATTAGTCTCCAAAAATGCTCCTCCACAGAGGAATGCTGGCATGAATTCGGAGGCCTGCCACTGACAAATTTGGGTTTGGGTACAGATGAAGGAGTAAGAGGCTTTTAAGTAATTATCCATTGAAGTTAAATGTTAATATAGAGTAGGCCAAATTTCATGGTAAACAGAATTAAAATAGCGGTACAAGACTGAATTAACTGCGCTAGACATCACCTATATAATCAGCCTTGTGGCATCAAAATGCATTTGCAATAGATATATTATTTATTATATTTTGACATTAATCACACAAACAACATTATTAATTAGGTTTCTTTTTTGCTGAATACTAAATATGGATAAAAAAATATCAAGATATCAAGTGGTATATGTCAGCAAATTATGTCACGATTCCTTCAAGTGCATATCATAAGATATCATTAATCCCATGTGAGGATTTGTCATCCGTCCCAATGCCAATTTAGAAATAAATGACACATAGATCTTTTCAGTAAGTATCAATAGGAATTCTTACGTGACAATTTGTCAGTTGATTTAAAGTCACTTAAAAAATCTACTGTCAAACACATACAGCAGGTGCTAGTAGTTAGCAGGTCTTTTACACATGATTCATTAATTTATGAAAATATAAAATATTTTGTCTTAGATATTTCGTTCTTAAAATCTTGTTCTAACGCTATTTTGCTGACTTTGAACAGGTGTTTGCCGATTGGGTAATAACAAGTAATAATGAGGTTATTATTAGTAGAAAAAAATGACACTCTTTGACTCTTTGGTCTTATAAGTTATAACATTCCAAAATAAAGAAAAATTATTTATTTTCCAGACCAGAAGGGAATTTTAAACGAATAATATAAAAAATATCTTGGATATCACAGACATTAACATTCTTTCATGGGGTTAGGCTATTAGAGTATATAATATACAGTAAGCTGTTGTAGGTTGGTAGCTTAATCACATATATAACAAATATATCTTTAAAATGAATCAGTTATTAGTAAAGTATTTTCAAAGCTTTTTTGGAATGTCATCTGATCTGATGCCAGCTTTAACAAAAACTAGTTTTCGTTAAAGCACAAAAGAATCTGCTAATTACAGTAGGTTAAACAACTAGCATAACATCAGCTGCAGATGAAAGTGTGCTACTTTATCATGCGGTCCAGACCTGAATTTCTGTGAGAATAACAGTGATAAAAATTAAAAGGCAATAATTTGATATAACAGTATAATATTTAAGAAATATACAAGTTAATCAGTGGGCAAAAACTTTTTCATAGTTCACAAAAAAGATGCAAGAATGACATTGCTCTAGCATTTTTACTGCTGATTTTGAACAACGTTTTGCCCACTTCTGAAAGACATACAAGTTCATTGTTGTTCATGTGTGGTTATGAGAAAAGGAACAAGTGATAAACTTAGAAAAGAAATTCACACATATACATAGTTTATGTAGCTACCAAGATATCATAAAATAAGATAATTTATTCATTAAAAGTAGCTCTAGCTAGCTGGAAATGACTAAGACAGAAAAAAAAACTTAGAAGGCAGACCACATAAGAGCATAAAGCTAAGGCCAGGAAATGACCACCCTTTTGAATGAATACATAAACGGCGCAGGAGCACAAAACATATAGTCACAAGATAAATGTACTATGTAATTATGTGATCTGTTAACTAGGTAGAGGCAAATAAAATACTTCTTCAGATCATATCAATATTATAACTAAAAAAAGCATTTTACCATCTTAAAGTGTTTATTAGAGTAAGAAACAAATTGAGTAGATCCTGAATAATCCCATATGTATCACCACTGAGCGCTGGGGGAGGCTCCCGTATGGTCATATATGGTGCTATAAGAAACTACACTTTAAAAAAAGAATAAAAGGTACCTTGGAACTGTCTGGAACGCTTCTAGCTTTCTGCGCCTTCAAAACAATAATAAGAGAAGTTTATTTCCATGGGACTATGAAATAGGACAGCATATGTACAAAATTTAGAAGGTATCTAACCAGCCACACACCGGTAAAAATAAAAACGATTAGGTAAAGCTTGGCTCTAGGTAGACTATTCCATAAAAACACTTACCCTTCCTTTTCAAATTCTTCCTTTGGCGAGTCTTTTTTGGAATGTATATGAAATATTCTAGAAAACATTATTTCTTCTATAAAGACCACTTTTAAGTCGACATATCTACACTTTCGTTCATATTTTCATGCTTTTTTGCCTTTTCGCCGAAAAACCTCGTTTCACTCAAAACAAATCAACTAAGTTTTACTACATCAAAACACATGATCAGGTAGGCAATCAAACTATCATGATTTTCGTGCAGTTCTTCCTGTCTAAGTCTTGTGATGTCGTTATGTCAACGAGAGTTGCTCGAGGATTTAAGAAATCTTAATTTTTTACAACCGATGAAATAAGAACTTTCATGATTAATCTAAATAAATTTTAACTGGAGCTAGAAACTTCGTTGTGTAATTTGAATAACATTTTTCATATGCGATAAGACCATTTATCGCAATTTCGTAGCTAATTTTAGTATGATGCGCCGTTCGATGACATACTACTCATCAGTTCTGGCCAGACAGACAGTCACATGACAACATCGAGTGTTTCACAATGAAATTAATCCTGACTTTTTGATTGGCTTGTTATGAAAGCATGCTTTGATTTTATTGGTGGGATTTATCTGTTTACATGTTATGCAGCGACCCATATTTACGCGGGAAATTATGGTGTCTGGTGGATGTTGTCACGGAAAGTTTTTGCCTGTGTATTACAGAATTTGACAAACATTTCCTATGTTGAGGCAAGATGAGCATAAACTACTTTTTACTGTACACGAAACACCGTATATAGAATTTTAAAAAAAGCTAAGTGGACATCTTTTTCAAAGTTATTTATTCGGGACTAGATTAGATTGACTCATCAGTGGTCGAAATAAGAAGAGTGCTTTTTGAGCATAGCAGCCTGAAGCAGTGATTACTCTTTCGACCACTGCCCTTGGAGTGAAGACCGCGAAGAATAAAATTTTGCCTTTGGTGCTAGATCGAGATTCCCTCCATATGTAAAGCCTGTTTTCATTACATGGACTGTATATGCCCACCGAAAGTTATACTAGAGAAATCGTTTACTGAAACAACACGGGAAAAATAATAAAATCGGGGGAAATAACAGCCTTCCTTAGGCTAACCGGAAGTGAAACTAAGACGTAAAACTTGCTGGAATGTAACAAATGACTTGAAGATAAAATCACGTTAACGTTCGAACGACTATATAATTCTATATAGGTAACAATCGACTGTGCAGCTTAAATTTACAGAAGAGGGGCCTTCGTTACGCACACATAGGCTTATAAATACAACGGATACTCCTCTAACTAAAACCACTGAAAGCGGTTGCTACTGATGCTACATATCTTTGAACTTTTCCCCGATAAAATAACACTATAGGCAGAAACTGAAACTAATTAACGACGATTGCTAAAAATGTCTTTGTTATGGATAAAAAACGATACAATATAGTTCCTATTATTACTGAAAAGATTAGATTATATAAACAAAATTCCATGATTCTCAAGTTCCTACAGGTCATGAGGTTACAAAACTTCTAGACCTGTGGACGAGGTCATGGTACCATTCAGCTTGACATCGATCTTATATTCTGTCCGTACAATGGCTAAAGGCCAATCTCCATGCAGCGAATTTTGAGCGAGCGGCCGTCCAGCGATCGTCAACGATTGAGCGCTATTCACACTGTAGGCGCTCAGTATTTGAAGTAGGTAAACTAAACATGAAAAGTAGAAAAATATTTTTGTAGCTGTTAGTTCTTAGAAGAAGAAGTTTGAAAAAGAACAAAAAAGGAAATAACTAAAAGATATTGTGTTAGGAAGATGTTTCAAGAACGCAAAACACATATAGATAAGCCGAATTTCTGGAATTTGGAACGTCTTTTACAACGTCTGTTGTACAGTGGCTCTTTTCTGCTGACCGCAAAAATCGCTGCATGGAGATAACGTTTTTAACGTTGTTCTAGTGTATTTACTGTGGACTTTGAAGCTTAGTTCACTAGGACACTCTTTCATAAAACATTGTTATTACAAACAAATTTGGCCGTGTGCAAACCATCAAAACAACCAGACTCGTTTCCAGCGCTTCTTGTCTCTTTGATTTTTTTAGGCAAGAAGCGCTAGAAACTAGTTTGCAAAACAACAGAATTTCCAGCCGGCAAAGATCTGTTCAAAGTCAGCAAAATAACGTAAGAACAACGTTCAAAGAACGTTGTTCTTACGTTATTTTGCTGACTTTGAACAGGTTTTTGCCGGGTGGGTTGAAAAAAGAAAAAAAATGGAACACCGTCATTGTTTTTCTTTCTAGGGTATAAAATATTGATGAACTATAGAAAAGCTTTTATCAAGGATCAAATATATCATCAAGTTCTGAATGATAAGATTAAATATTGAAGAATGTGTGGTTAATTTGGGATAAAAACGTCACCTTAACTGTAGTCACAAGCAAGATTATGCGTTAACTTAACAAAAGAAACTCAGCCCAGTGGGCAAAAACTTGCTACAAAGTCCGCACTAAAAACGTTAGAACAACGTTTGGTTTACTGCGGACTTTGATCAATTAAAGAGAGAGTAAAACACACGTTCATCTGATCAAATATGGGATTGAAATAAACGCATGCCCAGTTGAAAACATTTTTGCTCACTGGGAAAAGTCACTTATATTTCTTCATGCATTAACAACGCTTTTGAACAGATTGAAAGGGCATAAAACCTTTGCCTACGTCAACAATTTATACGAAAAAAAATAAATTTTTAGAATTATTTCCTGTGTGGAGTTTCATAGTGTACGCAGAGAGGAACATTTGAGTTCATCATAGTTTTTGGGTTCATTCAATTTTTTGGGTACATTATATTATATCTAGCATGAATTCCAGTCTTAAACTGGACATATAATTTACTATAAAGCTAAGTGCAAACTGAAGGCGATTAACTTATTCGCTAACGATAATTTAAAAAAAAAAAAAATGGACACGTTTTCGCCAAAAATAAGACCAGTTAATCGCTAATTATATGTGCATTTATTTCGGCCAAAAATAATGAAAATATTTTCATTAGCGTTCCACAATTTTAATTGTGAAAAAGAGGTAAATAATTGCTGAATTTTCGGCACTATTTTTTGTCGCTTTTCAGTGGGCACTTTGCTTAAGAAACATAAAAGCTAGTATGCTAATATACAATGGGCAAAAACTTGTTCCAAGTCAACAGACGTCGAACGACGTTGTTCTAGCGTCTTTACCGCGGACTTTGAACAAGTTTTTGCCCACTAGACAGAATAAGAATATAAATAAATTACTTGAACCTCATATCCAGACTACTTTTTCATCCTTTTAATAAAAGTCAACCTCGTTACCAGGACTTCTTTTCGTACTATGATCAATAAACGGAAAGAAGCCCTGGGAACAAGGTTAAATAAAACTAAAGAACTGGGAAAGGCCTGTGAAAGAAGTTAAATTTAGAAATACAACGAGTAGAAAAGAATATAAAACAGTGCTTAGCGACAAACTTGACTCCAGGACTCTTTGCCTTCCGGGCAGAAAAAGACAAGAGCCCTGGGGACGAGGTTTTATAGCAAAATTGTAAATCGTCTTGAAAATATAATTTACCACAGATATCTTATTACATATGAAACTGTGGAGAAGATTTGATGTCTATGTTTAATACAGTAGAAAGAATAGACAGGGCTGGTCACACGATAGAACTATAGTCATTAATTGATTCGATAAATTCTTTAAGGCGAGGATAAACAGTAAATATTTTTTTGAGAAATATTTCAGAAATACCCAACCTCGTTCCCAGGGCTTCTTGCCTTTTCGAAAACCTTTTCTTCGCTGATCTTCCGTGTTCGAAAAGGCAAGAAGCCCTGGGAACGAGGTTGCAGAAATATTTCTGATACATTCGTAAACCTTGCGAAATGTTTATCATGAGATGTGCTTGAAGAGAACTCCAGGAGACGTTGTATATAATCTTGAAATCGTTCGTCACACTTCCCGCAAATACTACTATCTCTTCCCCAGTTGTTATTGTCACTCCATGCAAGCACAAATAGGGAGCATCTCTAAATTAATATTTAGGGAGAAGAGTGAGCGATCTTGCAAGCCTTGAAATACCTGTTCCACATCACCTGCGGAGGTTTTTTTAGCATATTTTTCAGTTACCTAGCTGAAAACTATATTCAAAAACACTCCTCCACAGGTAATGTCTGATAGTTATTTCAAGGCTTTTGTGCAATAAAACGAATCAATTGCCAGCTCATTGATAGAACATTCGTCACTCCCAATGGGCAAAAATCTTATTTTGCCCACTGTCACCAAGTTAAACCCCCTCTGGGAAGGAAGTCTAACCAAAAACAATCTGTCGCTCTTGTCACACATGTCTGAATAAAACCGTCGTACATCCCCTGCGAGGGACTGCTTTGCAGCTAAAAACTATACTAAAAAAACGCTTCTCTACAAGTGATGTCTTGCAGTTGTATTCAGACTTCCCAGTGGGCAAAAACTTGTTGAAAGTCCGCAGTAAATAATTAACTCTTCCAGGGCTCGAAATAACAGCCGGTCATCACTGTGGAGGAGAGATTTTTCAGAATATTTTCAGCCAAG
>JAULBZ010007837.1:0-11171 GCA_032360805.1 Neoturris breviconis | reverse complement strand
ACTAACCTTAGTAAACCCTATCAAATCGTCTCAACTTTGCTGCAATCGTATCGTATCACTTTAACTAGATGAGATTAGTCACAAGCCAAACCTGGACCTCATAACAGTGCTATAATTGGTATTTTCTCAGTCTCGCTTTGAGGGTAAATTTATGACATACTCATTCTCTTGGATTATCAAAAACAGACCTACTTGTTTAAATGTATTCTTCTTTCTAACCTAATCATTTTCTAGATTATATTTTCCTAGTGGGCAAAAACCTATTCAAAGTCAAAAAAATAATTTTAGAGCATTGAATGTTGTTGACACTATTTTGCTGACTTTAAAAGCGTAAATTTTTGTGAACGTAAAATTTGGGCATTTTTTTCTATTTTTTACAAAATTGTAGCTTGTGACTCATCTTTCTATCTTGTAGCAATTAGATCTTTAATGGTGATGGTTTTCATTTAATCGTCAAACATCACCTGTACGGGAGTGCTTTTAAGTATAATATAATAAATGTATTAGGAATGAGATGTTCTTATTGGTCTATGACAAGGAATTTCTGCCTGTTAGGTCAATTATGCACCTCCTGATCCTAATTTGATGTATTTTCTTGTATTTGAAATTAATTTAACAATTTTGTATTTGTTAACAGTATACATTCTATAAAATTATCTTCTTAATTTTTAGTTACTGATATAATGCAATAGTATAATACAACATGGGAGAAAAGTTTAAAGTAGAACTTGGCAATTTTAAGAAGATAATAACAATCAGTTCTGTTATAACCACTTTGGAAGAGTTATTCGATAAAATCAGTGTGGCTTTTAGCAAATGCCCTATATTTAATTCGCAATTATTCAGATTACAATACTACGAAGATGAGTTTGAGGAATTTTTTGATTTAGATAGAATTGAAGATTTGACATGTGTTCTAGATAAAAGGTTTGTTTATGCTTTTTCATTACTTTAAAGAAACAAACTTTCACGAAATAAACTTATAGTGAGTCAAAAAATCGTAAAAATTTTGGAAGAAACTGGAGAAAATTACAGTTATTGTCGTAATTTTTATCAATCTCATTTGCTTCAGGTCAGGGTTTTAAAAGAAATACAGGTTCAGCCAATGATATGATTTTCTTAAATATGTGCCACATTTGAGAAAGAGCAGCTTCCAATAAGTACTCACTCTTAAGATATACTACTGGCTTATGAATATCTTAAACTTTATTTAGACTAAAGATAGTAATCAATGAAGAAGTGCCATTTCAGGAGTTGACTGCTGAATTGCCAACTAACCTGAACAGTACCAGAAATAACAATTTTGCGAAACAGTATAGAAGAGGATAGAGGATGCACAAGAGGTGTTACATGAAATTCAAGACCATTCAGGAAGCTCAATCTCATTTGAAAGGTGGGTTTTTAACTTTTAGTTTTTCACAAAACATTGAAGAAAAAAGTACATTTTAAGCAAGAAATAAAAACGACACTAAGACGAATCCATTATTGTACGACGTTTCACTAACATACTGTTGGCATTATCAAGTACAGAAATAGGTTAAGAACTGAGTTTATAAAATGTCATATATTTCGACCTCCCTGAGTATGCAGAGAACAATAGCAATTACATACCCCCACTTCCTTAGACGTATTATATGTTATAAATGGATGGTACCTTGTTTTATGTAGTGTTGTATTTTTTTCATATCCTTTTGTTATAAAAGATTCAATGGTATACTCGCTAATACTGTGCAGGCTCAAAAAATCTGAGACTCTAACTGCAAAGGAAAGAATAAAGTTGACAGATGGAATGTTTGATGATTGCAGTAAATACACTATGTACTTTAGGTGTACAAACTTTTGCGAGGAGAAACTTTCGCGAAGATAAAAATTCACGAAATTTTTGCATTTCGCATAGATAAACTTTCGCGAATGGTCTAATTTTAAAAATTTTGCGAGGATAAACTTTCGCGTATGGGAAATTTCCAGGATTTATCATTTTTTAAATCAATGAAGAACATTGAATTTTATCAGTTTGAAACACTCTATTAACTACTTCACAACATAGATTTACATTGTATCCAGTTCGTTGTCCATTATATCGAAGGCGTTTCTTTCAGTCTGGATTGTACCATTCTTCTTCACTGCTACTGTCTTCGCCACTGATATCGATGTTTGGAAACAAAGGAAGACCAAACATTAAGAGACCCACAAAAGTTACAAGTTGTATTGAAATTGATTGATGCAATAAAAAAATAACAATTTATCTCATGATTATATTTGACTTTTTTTACTTCATTTCACAAACAAAAAGTTCCACCGTTACAATATTTTAGCATTTTTTTCGCAAAAATAAACTTTTGCGAATCAGCAATTTTGTTTTTTTCGCGAAGATAAACTTTTGCGAATCAACGATTTAAGAGTTTTCGCGAGGATAAAGTTTCGCAAATGAGGCAAACATTCGCGAAAGTTTCTCCTCGCGAAGGTTTGTACACCTAAAGTAAGTCAACTCAGTCCTATTTATTTTTACAATAACCAGAAATTTGATCAAATATATGATTCCATTCCGTTTTGGATGATTTAGATGATCATGCTGACTTCTGACTTCAGATGACTTCTGTTCGTTTGTTTCTGATTTTTTTAATGTAAAAGTTGTAATCTGAAAGTTGTAAATTATCTCTGTTTTCCAGTTTAATACAAAAATATTTTTCAAAATGTCAGCATTTTTCCGATGACATTATCTTACAGACCACTCAGGTCTGCAAATTTCTAAAATGCTGGTAAAGAATAATGGGATCTGTCTCATTATTTTTTGTATAATTTACAGACCAAATACTATTAGAAGACACCATGTACAATGATCACGTGACTACAACAATGATGGTGTCAATCAATTGCCTTTGCCAAGTAGAATTACCATACCATGTTTTATACAAAGGTTGCCAAAATATAAGGTAATTTGGTAATTTATAGTTTGGTCTGGTTTTGCACCATTACTTGCAGAACCAAAAAGCTGTTAATTTGTATCAATAAATCATTGTTTTTATAGTTATCCATCAAGTCAACAATACACAGATATTGCCAGTGCCATAATTCAGCGTTGGCCACATCTCAAGGAAGGTTTAAGCCACACAGATGCTGTGTTGCTCTGGAAACACAAGCTTCGTAGTTCCTTCAAAAATTTGCGAAGAAGGAGTACGACTTTGAAAAACTCTGATGCTGTGCTATGTATGAAGTGAAAGTATGGGAAAATGAAAGGGACCGACACTACGGAATCTAAAACCCATAAAGATGTCTGGGGTGTATCAAATGTTTTACCAAAAAGAATCGCTAGTGAGGATGAAGTATCTATTGCTGCTCATATCACTAAAATCCAGCAACAAAAACCCTGACTGTTGGTAAAAGCAATTTAAATTTGATAACACTTGCCATGGACCAGACATACCCGGAACGAAGAAATGAACTGATCGTTCAATTTACAAAGTTGGCAGATATATTGCATTTGTATCCTTTATTAACAGAAGGAGAACAGGTGAGAATAATCTTTGTCATCTCAAGTCGAGCTTTTATTTTGAATATGTTTATCTTTTTTTCCATGATTAAAACATTGTTTTTACTGCTGACTTTAAGCAAGTTTTTGCCATGATGTCTCACTTACCTTAAGGGAAGAAATTTTCTTGAGAAGAAATTTTCGCGAATTTGACGATTCGCGAAATAAATTCTGCGAAATCAACTTTCAAACCTTAAAACGCGAAAATAAATTCCGCGAGTTAGTGATTACTAACGTAAACATATACAATGATTCTGAGCTAGATTACATACATGTTACCCAATCAAGTCCTAGTAACTTCCTTAGCGAGTATTTTTCCTCAAGCCTTAATATAATGGTCGGACATCACCTGTGGAAAAGTGTTTTTTTAAAAAAAAACTGTACTCAAAAAACACTCTTCCATAGATAATGTCCGACCGTTATATTGTGTCCCCACAACTCACTTTCACCTGCACAATAAATAAACACAACTTATTGCTATGAGACCTTCTTACAAACCACTAAATAGAGCATTTTTGATTTCATGCAAAATTATTTTGTTCGTATTGTGGAACAATAAATACGCACACACACAAATTTCCTTTTTTCGATATTGCAAGAATTTGGAAGGGTGTCGGGATTCGACCTGCAGAAAAAATTATATTCGGCGTTAAAAGATAACTTCCAAGTTTTGTTAAGAATGCAGTCTAAGGCAGTGTTAGAGAAGACTGGCAGAATTATGATATTAATTGCTGAACCACAAACAGAGTCAAGAAAGGAATGTGAGTAGTATTTTAACTTACCTTATTCATACACACAATTTAATTTTGTGTGCTAAAAGCTTCTTGAAAATTTAATGACTGGTTAATGTAATTCCTCGATAATGAATTGCTAAATTAATCGCTAAATTTAATGAATCTGCACTCTTTCCTTTTTTACTTTACTTTAATTAAGTCACTGCGCACAAATAAAGTCATTGCACTGTATCAAGTTGTACTTTAAACAACGACTGCCTCTGACTGACTAAAGTAAATACATAAAACCTCATCGATTAACTCTTTGGGGACAACGGGTTGGTAATGACCATGCTTAAATATTTTTTTTTGCTGACATCAGCATTTTTATGATGAATTAATTAAAAGTATAATTGAGTAAAAAAATTATTTCGTGGCACACATTCGTGAATTTAATTTTAGATAATTTACTCTTTTAGACTGCACAATTTGTACTTCATTGATGGCAACCATGCTGCTGCTTAGAGAATCACCTGAAGCATTAATGGACTCTAGCTGTTCTGCACCTGTTATAGTGCCAAGTAGTCCATTGATCAATCTTGATGGTTTACTAAATGAAGACATGTCATTTAAAGTATTTGTGGAAGGAAATATGATATCGGATAGTACAGACTTTATATTTAGTTTTATGGTAATGTTCGCATCGTACTATGTATTTAATTTAATGTACAATCCAAAACTTTATGGGGTTTTGTCTTTCATTCAGAAACGTATTTTGAATATTGGTGACAAGTCAAAAACTAGACCAAAGGTTTTAGCTTTGATTGCAAAAATGAAACACAGTTAAATGATAATGTTTCATTTCTTCAATTCAAAGTCAAGTTCTCTATATTAGATATACTTTACTGCTAGACGCTTTGCAAGTTACTAAAGTAACAAACATTCTAAGAATGACTTTAAAGGGAGGTACTAATTGATTTTATATGGAAGGGCTAGCATAATCATGAAGAACTTTTTTTATTTCATGGGTACCGTAAGGTGGATTTTTACACAAAGATATTTACTGTACTATCACACCACAAATATTATCTGAATAACATTTTTTTGGAATATAAAACATAAGTAAAATCTGAGTGATTTATTTCTTTGCTGTCTTTTCCACAAAAACTATTTTTCCACAAAGAAAATGGAAAAGAACAAAAGAATAATTAATAAAAAAAACTGGTCACGTTTCTTCTAGCATACCTGCCTGTTCTATTCACAGAAATTATTCTTCAGGTGAAAATCTTTCTTAAGATGTATTTCTACTTGAAGAAAGTTTTCTTGGAACGGAATGGACAGCAATGCAAAAAAGAAACGTGATTTTGTTCTTTTCTGTTTTTCTTACGGGTAGATCAGAATAACCTTTTCTGATTGTTCTACACGGAACAGACAGAAAAGAAATAAACCAATCAGATAAGTATTTGTTTTTCCATTCTTGTCCACTGACCATTTTCTTTGATAAATCGCATTTCTTGTGAATTAATGTGCTCGATAAATAGCAAGTAATGTCACACCATGAGATAAAAAGTAAGTTAAAGGGGAAAAAATTTGGCGGTTGTCAAATCCGCATATTTGCCATATTAATTTGGCGGTAGAATTTTTTTTGTTAAAATTGGCGGGAATTTAATTTGGCAGTTTTGGGCAAGTTTTGACAGTTAAAGCCGCTGCAAAACACTGATCATGTGACTTTGAATTAAGTTGCTACATATAAATTAGCTTGGGGACGGAAGAGATAGTAAAAACAAAGGTTGCCATAGCAAACTTTGACAATCCTACAAATAGTAATTAAAGCCTTAGGTACGCAAAGTACAGTTTTTTATTGCATTTTATTACTCCATAGAGGTTGCGCTAAGCTTACTATGGCAACCTTTGTTTTGTTTCAAGATACACTCTCAGGAAATTGTAAATTAAACAAATATCACGTGATCAGTGTGTCGCAACAGCTTTAACTAGGTATAAAATTATTGTGATTTCTTATAAGTTGACGACGTAATTTGAGATCATGTTTTTAAACAAATTTACAACAAGCTAATTTGGCGGATGGTGATTATTTTTAAATTTGGCGGGATTTAATTTGCCGGTTTTGGGCAAAAACCGCCAAATCTGCCAAATTTTCTTCCTGCCAAAATCTCTTTCATTAAGGTAATGTCACATCATGAGATAACCTTTTGCTATGTGTCCTGCAAGGTTACAAAATATGATTCTGTGTTCTATCTATTTTATAACTTTACAATTTTGGCACCGCATGTTATAAATATAACCCATCGGGCAAAAATCCTGTTCAAAGTGAACAACGTTGTTCTAACGTTAGTTTTTGCCCACTGGGATTGCTTCATTTTAAGGTTAATTTTTTTTTTGTACTAATGGCATCATTACCCAGTGGGCAAAAACCTGTTTCAAGTCGGCAAAATAACGTTAGACTTTGAACAGGCTTTTGCCCACTAGGAATTGTTTCATTTTAATTTATTTAAAAAAGGAAAGTGTAAAAACTATTTATTTGTACTAATGGCATTTTTTTGCCATTAGATATTTTGCGTATACTAATATATATATGTACATATAATATTACATTTTTAACTTATATAGACAGATTTGTGACTTTTAAATAATGAAATATATACTTTAGTTTTGGTAAAAACCAAATATTTTACGTTATTCTTTCAACTACTTGAATTGTTGTAAAAATGGAATTGTGACACCTTAAAAATGTGCTAATTAGGCAGGCCGTTATGGAGCACCTATTAGAGTACAAAAAAGTTCTGAACACCCTTAAAGGGTGTAATTCAGCACCTTTTGGGGTGCTAAAGTTGACACCCTAGAGGTTGAAAATAGTAAAGAATCAATAAAGGAAGTAATCTAGCACCCTTAAAGGTGCTCCTAATTTGCACCCCTATTAGGAGCAACCCAGCATCCTTAAAAGTGCTCATTTTGACTCCTTTATAGGTGCTATTTAATTATAGCACCCTTACTAGGAGTGATCCAGCACCCTTAAAGGTGCTCATTTTGACTCCTAAAGAGGTGCTATTTAAATCTAGCACCCCTAGTAGGAGTAATCCAGCAACATTAAAGGTCATGACTCCCTTAAGGGAGAAATATTAATTAAAACCGTAATGGGAGTGCTAAAACGGACTTTGTATAGCACCCTTAAAGAAGTAAAGTAGCACCCCTAAAATTTTAAGTGTATTTAAAATCACTAATCATACAGAAAAAAACAAAACAAAAAATCATTTGTCTTCTGAAATGTGGAATGCATGCATGGCAATTCATGATGGAAGTAAAGACAAAATTAAACCGGTAGTGTATGGAATAACCAATTAAAATTTGACAAAATAAGCATTCAATATTTTAAACATTCACCAATTTCAATGGATAACAACATATTCGAATTAGCGGATGTTGCCTGTATATTAATTATATTTATTTACTTTCATATAGGTGGAACATACGAACGTTTTCGAAAACCAGCAAATTTTGTGGGATGTCCTTCTTAAATCAAAATACATTTTATAAGATTCGAAGAACGCTTATCTTAACAACAATTAAGCAACATTTTGAAAGATGTATTATTGACGCCAGACAGGTAAATACTGCACTTATTTGTGCCAATCCTTTAGTACTGGAAAAATAGTGGCTAGCTCAACAATCCAATCTGTTCAGGGAAATGGATTTTCTCCTCTTGAAATGTAAGGCTTTATAAACTGTCTAGAAAGTTTAGAAAAAGATTCGTTTCTCGTAGATGAAGTTGCAACAGATCATAACAGGCAAGTTGCTAATGGATTCGAATAAAGCGTCCTCGAATCAAACATAAAATATTACCGGAAAGCTACGACCTTTATCAATCGAAAAGGATGCAAGATTTTAGGGCGAGTGGATAAAATCAGTTGGAAACCACTTATATTTTTGTGAGAATAACTGTGATGGAGACCCGGAGAAATTTGTATCAATGTGGAAGTCTCTACCACATCATGTTACGAACAGACACAAATTTAAAACAGCACATCCTAAGTACCCGTACTGTGTCCACAAAAAATATACAAAAGCAGAAGCCATGATAAAGAAATGGATCAAAAGATTCACATAATGCCCTTAAGAAGGTGGTACTGGATCCTAAAAATCTATCAGACATGGACCATCTTACTAAACCACATTACACTGGTAACGTAGAGGTGTTTAACTCACTGATTAATATGTATGCGCCAAAAAGACAGGAGTTCAACTTGAATGTGATGAATGCGTGAGTGCAGTTAGCAGTCCTTAATTTTAACGAAAATGTTACCTGAGAACAAGCTCGTATTAAAAAAAAAAAAAAATGTGAGGAGATCTTAGTGAAAAAAAAATTCAATGTACAAGACAGTTAAATCAGTTAATTTCAAAAGTTGTGATGGTTCCAAAATCACACAATTTTGTAACAAAGCTGCTTATTGATATTATCAAAAAGGAGAGTGGAGAAAAGATTGACAATAAAATGTAAGAAGTTGAAGGATTACTAAAAGGTCCCCTCAAAATAGCACCGTCTTTACATTCTAACATTGACTCCATCTTAGATAAGAGAAAAAAGTATGCCGATTCAAAAAAAAAAACTAGCCTTCACAGTGGTCGAAATAAAAGTAAATAATGACTGCGCAGGAAATTTGTTAGCATACCTGCACATTTTCTACCCAGAAGCAATGCCAAAAAATCACTCATACCAAAGTGATTATACACTTTTATTTTGGACACTGTGCCGGAATCAGTTCAACATGAACTTCCGTTAAAAATTAGACTTACATATTTCCTGATACTAGTTCAGTGTAATTGGCAGGCTAATAGTGAAAGGAACAAAATGGCAGCAATTTTTGGAAGACGTCATCACAATTATTTTGAAATATTTTGCCCAAAATCAGCATATTCTTAGAAATACGATTAAAATAGTTTTAGATTCTGTTCTGATTCATTCTGTTCTTAGTTCTGGTTCAATTTCTGTTTTCAGTTTCAGTATTTTGTTGGTCTTTAACATAGTTTCCGGGTTTGTAACAAAAACATTGCAAAACACCAATATTATTGTCCGAATATCCAATTAGGGGAAAACGGATTAGTGATGTGATGAAAACTTTCAGAATTATTTATTTTGTTATTATATGTAATCTGACTAAGTTTCATGTTATAAGTATTAACCAAACAAAAGTTATTGCAAAATAAGTTATAGGTGATTTACATAGGATTTCCCCATGTAGAAATAGGTGATTTCAGATTACTTTAAGAGCACAAACTTTCGTGGGCACAAACTTTCGCGAGTTTCGTGAATTTTGGGTCTTTTCGTGAAAGTTTATGGTTTTTGAAATTCTGAAAAGCCTTTTCGAGAAAGTTTAAACTTGCAAAATATTTCACATTCCTTCATTCGCGAAAGTTAATGCTCTAAATTTTCAAGTTTTTTAATGATCGTGTATTATCTTTGAAACAAACAAAAAAACAATATTTTAACACTAGGCATTTTTTTCTATGTAAAGCATCAACTTTGAGCCTGATAATTTACAACGGAAACTGTCTGGTTTTTAACTTTCGAGCCACCTTCATCGCAAATTATCAGGGTCAAACTTAGTCAATTACAATAGTAGTTGATAGCAGGCTCCGGAGTAGGTTGTTGCGTAACCCTCCTGAATATGTCCCAAATATCCACGGTTCTGGAACTTTTGTTTGTATTTTTAGTTACAGCTTTTTTCGCTTGAGAAATTTTGACTTGACAAACAGGACTTGGAATGGCAACAAGAAAAGAGCCTAAAATTATTTATTCTTTAGGTTCTGTGTACCACTCATTTACAAGCTCAGCATGACGATCAATCAGCATGTGGTTTTTAACAGTAGCCGACATCTTTACGCTACAATTATATATGCCAAAAGGACCTTCCACGATCACTTAAAATGTTTTGCTCAATTGTATTTTCCCACAAATATTGTTATTGTGTTATAGCAAATAAAGCAATTGCAGTTGTGAGGACAGATGTCTTATGAAAATTTAAAAACATCCTTTTCAAACATTATCACATCAGTGGAGACTATCCATTCAAAGAGACGCTTATTTAATTCTGATGTGAAAGTATACATTTCTGGTGATTACAAGGTACAGTATAGACACATACAGAAGCAGCCAATGACAGGTGTTACCTGTTCTTTCATGGAAAATCATCCCTAATTCCCAGCCAGTCTCAAAACACCTCCATTGGCTGCTATCCCATATATATGCTGAAATAACAAAACAGCAGGTGCTATAATGCGAAACATGTCCTTTTGGACTTTGTATATTAAGATTTGTGGAGGTTTGGCCCTCTAAAGACAAATTTCTGTTTCAGGGTATAAAATCGCTCAAACGTATGAGAGACAAGTCGGACAGAGAATCAGTAGAAAAAAGACGATAGATCGAAGAAAGTATATAAAAAAAATCTGAATATATATAAAAAAAAAATTATTTTAACAAGACCAGCTTCTTATGTATGAAATTTCTGAAAGAATCAAATGTACACTATTTCGTACTGTTTTATTATAAAACTTAATCTAAACAAATTTGAATTAAACACAGCTAATGTTAGCTATATTTTTAATAACATCTTCCAGATACAATGTTAAATTGAACAAACATTTGTCAAAATCACTGTAGAGGATCATTTTCTGACATAAAATCATTCTCTCTTAGTTTATTTTAATATCTCTTGGTATGAAGGCAGCAACAAGCAACAATCCGTGCATATATTGCCTTATAAACAAGGATGACAGGTTAGCTATTTATTAAAAATTTATTATAAATCTCTAACCCAACAGTTATGTTAGAGACAGAGATCCTTAAACAAATTCAAATTAGAAATAAAAAAGTGGTTACCACACAATTGTCCTTGTAGATTGTGCAAAGATTATGT
>JAULBZ010007836.1:0-11173 GCA_032360805.1 Neoturris breviconis | reverse complement strand
ATCAAGACACTCATGGAAGATCGTGCAGCCTGGCGTGGAATTGTTGATTCGGTTCGGGATAGAACCCGGCCGAGGTAAGGTAGTGGAGAAGGGACTTTTGAGTATATTTCCACAACGATTATATCCTCTTCGAACTGAAGAGTGCATCTTTTTCTTATTTTGGGCACCTAAAATACTCTTTAAATGTTCTAACTTTTTAGGTTTAAAATAATAGTTATTCAAACACATTTTTCATCTGACAACAATTCATTGTGTGTACTTCCGGTTAGAAGAGTGAAGTGTCTAGCGTATAATTGATTTTTTTAGTAGTGGGAAAATTTAGATCAAAACGCTTTCCCAGTGGGCAAAAACCTGTTCAAAGTCAACAAACAGGTTTAAAATACGATAATCATTGTTGCAAATCCTTTTGTTCTCATTTTTACTCCAGAAATATTTAGTGTGAAAACAAGGATATTAAAATGTAAATATCACATTTAGAATCAGCAGCAACAGATTAAATAAGGTACCATTGTTTATCAAAGTCAAAGCACACTGCATAATATCCCAAATTTGCCCAAAAAGTTAAGGTAAAAAAAAGGTAATTTTGAAAAAGTAATATCAGATTTGATCAGTGCCATCAGGATTAGATATCAATTTTCATCGAAAACGAAGCACTTTTATTTTTTTAGCTCAAATTTGTTTAAAATGGGTATTTTTAGTTTCAAAATATTGAAAATGAATATTAAATTTAAAATCCTGGCCATCAACTTCGGTCAAGTACCAATTTTCATAACAAACGAGGTACTTTTAATTTCTAGCCTAAATTTGACTCAAAAATTGGAAAATTGGGTTAGAAAATTGCTAGTAGGCGAGTTACGCTAATTTTAAGCCTAGTTATAAAAGTAGGGACATCTTACAGCGATAAATCATACTTAGAATGTTGAGAATGAGTTATGAACTTGACAAAAATACGGTCGAACACTTCCGTAAGACAAATTCTTTGTTCCTTTTTTTCTATAAGCATCAGTGAATTTGAGCTGAGTCTCATGATGTTTAAAGGTTTACTCAAAAAAAGATGTTAGGTGATGCTTAATTAGAGACATGTATCTTATTAGCCATATACTTTCTTTTCGTTCGAAACCATGGAGAGGGGGGAGGGGGGGGGAATAAAGTACCCGCGCCCATTTTTTCCCGAACCGCTAACGCTTTTGAAATGAAACTTGGTACACTTAATTATAGAACAACTCAATACAAACACTTTGGCAAAAACAAATTGACTTGAACATCGCTGGCACCTGCTATGACATCATCAAAAACATCAGGTTTTTGCTCAGTAGAATGCTGTAAAATGACAACGGTCTTTTATTTGCGAACCACTAACTCGATATGGCATGAAATTGGTACACTTATAAGACAACTCAATAAAAACACTTTGGCATAAAAAATATGAGTCGATGACGTCATTGGTACCTGTTATTATATCATCATTTACGGTAAATTTGCGGTCTGTTAAATTTTCAATCTGGTCTGTAAATTATACAATTTGTTCTGTAATTTTCAAAAAATTCATATATTTCATTTAGTCTTTCCATAAATAATATTTACTTGCTAAGAAGATATCCTATTTTCAATACCAAACCATTAATAAAAAAGATATCGCAAAATGAATATGCCGCTGGCACTTTATGCAACAAGACAGTGTAAACCATGTGTAACAACGTAAAGGTTCGAAAATGGTTGACTGAGTAGCGAGCCCATAGACGTTATATTTAATCAAGACAAAGATGTTTTTCATTTTCTCAATTAACAGTTAGTAGCTATTACTGTTTTATACAGTATAATGCTGGCCTGGGGGCGATGCTTATGTAATGATTGATCTAAAAGTGAAGCAAATCGAATAGAAGTCTGTAACCTAATCCTAGCTATGTTTTCAAATATATAAGAGGGATAGGCTGTATTTGTCCCCGAATGCGTTTAGATCTCTCAAAACGGTGATTTGGCAAAACATTATATTTGCGTCACGTTTGGCGCAAGGGTGACTAATCCATACGCGAAGCAAATTGAACAGAAGTCTGGAACTCAATCTTAGCTTAGGTTCTAGGCTATTCAAACTGCTTCACATTTGGATTAATCATTCATACGCCAAACGCGAAGCAAATAAAATGCAATAACAGACACTTGTGAAATATCTAATGCATTATGGGATATACAGAGTTTACAATCTTGCACAAATATACTTTGGGTAAAGTAAAATATTTACAAAAATTCGAAATTTCAACGCAGAGAAAAAGTCTATTATTTTGATTAGCAAGACGAATGGCGCGAAAATCCGAATTTGTTTCAAAAGCCTGGGTACTAGGCTGCTAGAAGCAACAAAGTCTTAAGTCTACAAGATAAATCACTGAGATAAATCTCAGGGGACTTGTTGTGGTCGTATTCTGCGTTTATATCTTGCTTGTGGCGTGTATTACTTGTCAAAATATTAATGCGCAAGATGTAGATCCCTCTCATATATTTCATAATAGGAATTTTCTATTCAAACTGCTTCACGCTGAGACTAATCTCTCCTACGTCTAATGCATATAATATACGTGCCTTATGTTTCAAAATTGAAGTTATATTTGCAAGAGTTCATTTTGGAGGACTTAACTTTAAGAGAGGAGCTTATTTTGGGAGAGGTAACTTTAAGAGGGGAGTTCATTTTGGGGGAGGTAAGTTTAAAAGGAAAGTTTGTTTGTTTGTATAACTGAAATAATGAATCATAAATGTAATAATAAGGACTCGTAATCGGCATCTTCCAGGAGGGTTCAAGAGTGGGTGGGTGTAATTACCAGTGGTATCGAAGCTTCATCGGACTCTAGGTTCGATACCACACTTTTTTCTGCATAAGTACTTTTATCTGACGCGTTGGACAGTGTTTGTTCTAGGGTAAACCGGCGGTCATTCTGCGTGGTGTGTGGGGCGGGGCGCAAATAAAGTTTGTTACCTTGTGAGATAATGTTGCAGGCCATGCTGAGATGTATATGAAATAGTGATATAAAATAGTAGGTAATATAAGAGTGTGTTCTTCGACGTGCAAAAAATAGCGAAAGGGAAGAGTGTGCCTCGTGAGAGTGCATTAGGTGAGAGGATGTCACGTGATGTGAATGGGAGTAGAGATGGAATGAGGCTATTCTCATTTGCTGTCTGGGTCGCGACCATGTTTTGTTGGAAACCCTGGGTGTGAATAACTAGTTTTGTATTTTGGGGTAGTTTTTGAGGGTTTTTTTGTGTTATATCTATAGAAGTCAAGTATGACATATTCAGTTTAAGCGGGATTTTCATCTAAAACACGGGTGTTTTTTATTGGTTTACAAGGCAAAATTATTTAGACTGGGAATTCAATTTGCTAAAAATTTCATTTGGTTGGCGGGAGGAATTGTTTAATTTCTTTGCAGATAAGTATTTGCGAAACGCATCTTTTCTGAAGTACTATACGCATGCGCAAAATAATATAAATTTAATTTTCTTGGTATTAGCTACACAATAAAATCTTTATAATATATAAAAGAAGTGGATTTTTTGCGACATCACTTATTTTTTGCTTCTACCATCTATTTTGATTGACTAGACAAACAGCGTACTTGTCTACTTGATATTGGTAAATCTCTAGCGACTCCTCGTGGTCATATTCCAGAATTATCTTTTTCTTGTGGTGTGTATTGTCTGATGAAATTCGTAAAATGTCTCATAATTTGTGTGAAGGGTATGGTACCAATTTTAATCACTTTCCCAGAGGCTAGTGGATAGAATTTCTTTTATTTATTCCGGATTTTTCCACTTCCTTCCCCGCTACCGTTCTTCCGTATTTCGGAAAAGCAAGAAGTCCTGGGAACGGGGTTGCTCTTCGCTGAACATTGCTGTTTTGGCCTTTTAACCTATGAGGAGGAGAATAAATTCAGTAAGTTCAGTGTACCAATTGCTGCCATTTCACTCTTATTTCAAACCTTCAAACTATGTCTTTAATGGAAGACTTCAGATGTTTAAGACGGAGGTTTTTCTTGTTTAGAGAGTTAAAAATACCCATTCCAAGCAAATATATTCTTTAAATTAAGAGTCTGCCCAAGACACAGATAAGATCATGTCACAAGAACCAAGAATCTTGTAACTATGATAACGTAAACCTCTAAAACGACATCAAAGATTTTGCTAACAACCAGTCATCATAGAGCTGCGTGTAGTATTGAACAAGTACGCAAGTATTTTCGTTTATTCATGGACGATCATACGGATTTTAATGTCGGGAGAGGGGGGGACTCCAGAATGGTAATACTAGTGACGCCTAAAATTGTCGCCCACACCATGGCTGGGTGACAAAGAAGGTTTTTTGGGTTAAGCCCTCTAAAATGGCCTCAAAACGGTTTTCTGGGCCATTCTGCGGAATTTAGAATAGCAAACAAATTTACATAGCACAGTTTGTTCAAATTTTCTGTATTTTAGAAGTACCCTGAGCTACATAAATCGTGCAGAAATTTTTCCCTTAGAAGGAACTCATACCGGTTTTATATTCATTTTTATCAAAAAAGTTAGGAGGGCACGTACTTTTCCCTGATCCACAGTTTGAATTTTAACAAATCTCACTCTCACTCAAAAGAAAATTGACGTCTAAATATTAAACCAGACGATAATACATCGCATGTATTTACCTTGATAAGACGTTCATATTCTAAACCTACACGTTTTTATTACGCCAAAGAAATTGACAAGGTACATAACGTCAAATATTGGTAGATAGATCGACGTGTAAACAAATATGTCAATATTATACATTCTAAAAAGACAGCGAAAAATCAAGCAATATTTATACGAATATTACATATCCAACATTATAACGTTGCATTATAATTCGTCAATTTTTCATAGGACGTGTGACTTGGTTGAGTTTTTGTTAACTTTAATACGTGTAAAAAACAAAACAGTTCGAATTGTGTGTATGTGGACTTTTCTTTCTCCTTATAGTTTCTTTAAGATCTTAAAATATCACGAACAAAATAGCGTCGTGAACAGATAAATATACACACTAGCTCATACACTATGATTTGCAAAGATTTCATCGCAAAGGTTTTTGCCTGGAAAGGTTTTGAAAAAAAAGAAAGTCTTAACATAAAAAATCTATTTTTGACAAAGGAGAACGAGATAGGAATGTTTGACATTCCATGGTAGATATTGATGTCACGCATCACGTGACTGGGAAATAACAAATGCACAAAATTTTATGTTTCGGATAAGATTTCGTGACCTGGTGACTATGCCAAAATTTATTTACTTTTTCCAGACGAATTTTTTATCGATACTCTCCTGTGCCTAATTGTAGAGGTGGTTGTAATAGCAAGGGGTGGGATGGAGTATCAGGGGAAAAGCATAAACAGGAGGGGTCGTAATAGCAGGGGTGGGCTGGAGCACCAACCAAATAGCATAAACAGGAGGGATCATAATAAAAGGAACTGATAAGTAAAAAACTGTATTTTTTCTGTTATAATTATCTGATATTGTATGCTATTTTCTTATTTTTGACATTTTGTTTGTTGCAAAAACGTAATTTTATCCCATGAATCTTTTATATTCGTTTATATCCACGAAACCCTTGAACGGCAAGAGTACAAAAACTTTCAGTTACAACACGTAAAATTTAGTTTAGCATTACTTTAAAACATTCACTTATCACCCACGATTATACTTGCATTGACTGTACGTTTCCATAAGATCATTTTCTATATTTTTAGCAAGCTCTCTGTACCTTGAAGTTGAACCAGACTCGTCGATTGCAAGGTCGAGTTCTTAATAGATATACTGAACTTGAAGTAGACTCGCCGATTGCAAGGTCGAGTCATCGTTCAATACTTTAAACGAAGTAGGATCGTCAAAGGTAGGGTCGAATCTTTGAACTGGAATCACACTCGTCTAATGCAAGGTCGAGGTCTCGAGCCAAGGTCGAAAGATCGACAACGAGTTCGAGACGTCGATTTTGACACCAATATAACTTCATAGCTAAGGACAAACTCGTTTCCATAGATATTACACAAATACAAAAGGGCTTTTTTGAATATTTCATGGTCGGGTTTGAACGGCGCCATCATAAACTTTGTCCCTAGATATTTATCTCAGAGATTTGTCGAGTAGACTTAAGACTGAGGATCTTAGGACTTTTCGCAAACTCGACGAATTCTGTTGTTCCCAGCGGCCTAGTACCCAGGCTTATGGAATTTCGCTATTCGTCTTGCTAATCAAAATTATAGACGTCATTATTGGAAATCAATTGGTAAAAATTGTTTTGTCTCAAAACTTTTTGGATTAATAGCTACTTTTGGCGAAGCAATGTTTCTCACTTTACTCACAACCTTCAAATCTAAAACACTTATTTACGGACCTCGTTTAACTCCGTCCATATCTTCTAAAACATTAAATATTAACATATCCCTACTTCGTCTTTACAGTTATATCATTCAGAAGACATCGAGACAAACAGACGATTCAAGAAGACACATGACGTCTGATCAACGTTCAAGCAACATCAAAACGACGTCACGGCATCGTTTTAACGTTATTTCAACGTTGATCAGACGTCGCGCATTCATCACTGGAAGCTACCCAGGGGGAAATCTTTTAAAAGTCTGTCAAAAACGTTGTTCTAGCGTCTTCACTGTCAACTCTGAACAATTTTGTTCCACTGGGAAAGGTCTATATATAGAAAGGATAGCTAATCATTACATTACATATCTGCAGATGTTTTCTGATCTTAAAATATCTTTATACAGCAACTTCGTTCTCAAGGCTTCTTGCTTCTTTCCGTATTTTGAAAAGGCAAGAAGGCCTGGGAATGTGGTTGGCCCGCTAATTATAACATCTAGTTGTTCAAAATGAAACAATATGTTATATAAACATACAAATATACCGACAATAAGGGTAGTTGAAGTCGAGGATCTGATAATTTTATTGGATTTTATTAGGAGGAAACCAATAAAACTGCAACCTCGTTGATGAAACATATTTTTATCCATATCAATTCTTTCATGACCTCCTGATTTTTCAAATCTTGTTGTAGAAACGCTTATTTAAAATTAATATATATGAAGGGGTTATGTTAATAAAAATCAGTGAAATATATTAATAATTCTTGCTATATTACCAACTGCAAACATGAAAGGGAACGAAAGAAAGACGGTTGAAATATTATATATGCGGGTGTGACACCATCAGAAAATGGATAATCCGATTTTACCTTTTAAGTCTCTACCAAAATATCTGTTGTTCATATGGAGATATTGTATCCACTATGAAAGCAGCTGAATAATAAGTAAAAGCACATGCTTTAAGTACTTATTTGAGTGGGCTTCTATTTGTAATATCAATTTTTATCTTGGACGTTAAATTGGAAGGGGCATAAATATTTAAATATTACGATGATTTTTACATGATGGTTTTTTTCATTTTTTTTTTTTTTTACATTCTGGCAATTTACTTCTGGGTTTAAATACGGAAGACTCGTATAGCCCAATGAGCAAAAGGTTGTTTAAAGTCAGCAGTAAAGGCTCTAGAGCAGCATTGAACGACATTGTTCTAGCGTCTTTACTGTTGACTTTGAACAAGTTTTAGCTCAGTGAGAATTGTTATAGACGTCTCTAATCAAATATTTTTAAAATTATCTAGGGCGTTTAAACAGAAAGGGCGTAAATTCGTTAACTCTATTCCTACTTTAATCTACTTTTAATAACTTCTGAAATAATTGCTTATACGGCTACAAATGATGGGACTTTTGCTATAATTTATCTAGGACCATTTTGGAAAGAAAATATTTCTGGTAACCTGGGGAATTTTCTCTTAATAACCAAGTTGTTTGGTGTTTGGCAAGTTGTAAAAACTTTCTCGGAAAAACATTTCTTCTTCTTATTTTTGCTTTTGCACCACCTGTTTTGCCTTGATGATGTCATCATAAGTAATGACGTCATCGAAAAAATAATTATGCTAAAATGTTTATTATGCATCGACCTCACTTTCTGAACAATACAGCACGATTCCATCAAAGGTTATAGTCCTTTGAGCCCCCCCCCCCATCCCCCCAGTTTTGATGAGCCCCCAAAAGACCTAGTATTAATAGGGTTAAAGCGATCATTTTGAGGGACAAAAACATAATGCAAAGAGTCTATATTGTCAAGGGAAGCGAGCAAGTAAACTGGAGAGCCTGGCTAGCAAGGAACTAAATTGGGAAATCGAACTTAAATCTATTGGATATATTGTTAATTAGAGTAGTTATGAAAGTTTTACTTAATTTACAAAAACACCTGCATGTAGAGAGAAACAATGATTAATATTACATGTACTTAGTCTTCTCACAATACTGGACCAACTCCAACATCTTTCAAAAGCAGCTATTTCCCAAGAAGATATAACGAAGCTACGATAAAGATATATGCAATACAGAACGTGATTAGTGAGGTTTAGTAAGCGCATTGTTTCAAATTATGATTTTAGGCCGCGTGAAGTCTGGAACCCAATGTTGATGTATTGATGAATTCTTGCAGCAAACGTGTAGCAGTCAACCCAGTGAGTACACGACGACAAGTATCTTTCAAAAGCAGGTATTGTTCAAGATAAATGTCAAAACAACGTCGAAATGACGGCGCGACATTATTTCGACGTTCATCCGACGTCGTGTATTTGGAATATTTGCTTGAAAATACACAACGGGATATATTACCGGATATACCGAAAATGTTCCCGTATTTTCCCGTATTTTCCGTATCTAGACTGTGTATTGCTATATATGTGTCACCTGTTTGGTCCTGATGACGTCATTATAAGTAATGACGTCATCAAAAAAATAATTACGTCAAAGTGTTGTTTATGTGTTGGACTAACTTTCTGAAACGTTTCAACATTATAGCATGTTCCCATCAAAAGTTAAGAAGGGAGGCACTTTCAGAGCCCCAAAAAGCACATCCTGGATACTATACAAAAAAAAAATCGTTCTGTTTGCATGATTTCCGGGTGTTTATACAAAATTTTAATCCGATAACCCGGAAAAAATCTTCAAAATTCCGAAAAATTAGAGAAAACGGGATAGTTACATGACCAAACTTATCATTATTAGCTATAACTTGAATTATTTATTTTGTGATTTTAAGTAACTTCACCAAGTTTCATAACATACGCTTTACTTAACACAAGTTATGGTAAAATAATGATATAGAATATTTACATAGGATTTCCCACTCGAAAATAGGTGGCTTCAGGTTATGACCCATATCTTTTGATCTACTGGAGGTCTGATGATCCAATTTGGTCAGTGTGTGTCAAGTAGATTTATATAAAACTAAGTAAGTTGCAGCATCATCGCTATAGTGTTTAGGAAGTTATCTAACCCTATTCAGTATGAGCTTTTTAGGGCTCTGAGTTGATGGGGGAGGTGGGGGGGCTTTGTGCCCCCTCCACAACTTTAGATGAGAACATGCTATAATGTTGAAATTTTCCAGAAAGCTAGTCCAACACATACTGACGTCATCAGGGCTAAACAGGTGGTGCCTCCCTCTCCATCCTGAATAGGGTTAAATATATATGGATTCCCCCCTCTCTTTGGATTTGGGCGCGAACTGGTGTTTTTTATTTTTTACCCAAATTTTGGAACTCAAGTTTCTTATTTTGTTTCTAAAAAGAAGTCATATACATAGTACTGCCAAAAACATAACAACCTAAGAAAAGATACAAAATGAAACCGTTCGCAACATATTCTGTCTCTGTGACAACTAAAGAAATGTCTTTTGTCCAAATAAATAAAATTCACGAGATCTACTTGCAGAGGTGTTTCGGATATAGATATATGGTTGTATCTTACAATTTGCAAATTTCAATCCTGTGCTTCATATTTCTTCTTACCTAAAGTCAGTTCTGTTTCTTATAAAACTGTTTCTTATAAAAAAAACACGTGTAGCTACATAAAGTAGCTGTATAAAAAAAATTAGAATCTTTTTTGCTTCGTCTCCATATTTTAATAATTTAAGAAACAAATAAAACTTGAGTAAACCTATTGGGGAGAAATAAGAAACTCTCGCTCAAATACAAAGTTTCTTATAAAAAACGTGTGTTTGAAATTATCACCCTACTAATGTTTGTATGAATATTTATCTCGTAACATTCATTCCTGTAAGTCTCCTTTTATAAACTTGAATGCCATTTTCCCTTATAAACACCGCCCTTTGATAAATACCGCCATACAATTAAACGCCGCATTGTAAAAAGTGTAATATACGCTGTCCTCTAATAAACTATTAAACGCCACTTTTCAAAATCTTATTTTACGCAAACCGACATTATTTTAAAAGTTTACTTTAGTAATAGGTCTAGTAAGTAAATCCTATAATTGGGGCTAGTCAGTAAACCCTAGTAGTTGGGTTAGTCAGTAAACCCTAGTATTAGAGCTAGTCAGTAAACCCTAGTAGCTATTAGCTAGTCAGTAAACCCTAGTATTAGGGCTAGTCAGTAAATCCTAGTGTTAGGGCTAGTCAGTAAATCCTAGTGTTAGGGCTAGTCAGTAAATCCTAGTGTTAGGACTAGTCAGTAAACCCTAGTATTAGGGCTAGTCAGTAAACCCTAGTATTAGGACTAGTCAGTAAACCCTAGTAGTAGGGCTAGTCAGCAAATCCTGGTATTAAGGCTAGTCAGTAAACCCTAGTAGTAGGGCTAGTTAGTAAAACTTAATATAACACCTGGTCAGTAAGTCTTAGTTACATGGCTTGCCAGTAAACCCTGGTGCTATGATATCGGCCATCCCTATCCTCGATCGAAGATAAATAGTTCCACCTCTGCGCATTCACTTCGTTTTGACTAGGCGTTAGTTGCTCAAAGTAGTTGTTACAATGTAATAACTCCTTTTGTGTACTTTCATTGTTTTATGAAAAAGTATATCGTGTCGTGTTATGATTTTATAACGTCTATTGAGGAACTGTAAAAATTGTTTGAAATTAAATATGTTAAGGGATACTCGATAATATTTTTCGTTCTCTAACAGTAGCTTTAGGCAGCCAATCTTATGTTGCGTCTAACTTAATTAAGTGCGACAAAAATCGACATTCGTTTTAAGCTACGTTTGCACGCTACGATTAATCGGGCCGATTCGATACTTTACTGATTATGGTCTAGACGTCGTGTGTACGACACTGCA
>JAULBZ010007835.1:0-11173 GCA_032360805.1 Neoturris breviconis | reverse complement strand
TTTCAGCCAACTTGGCTGAAAATATTCTGAAAAATCTCTCCTCCACAGTGATGACCGGCAGTTATTTCGAGCCCTGCTCACTATAAAAGAGGGACTTTTAAGCATAACTTTAGGTTTTAAAGCCTGAAGGTATGCTCAAAAATCCCTCCTCCATAGTAATTATTTGCTCTTATTCTGACCACTAGTGTTGTCTCAGAGCCACCATCCAGTCCAAGCCTGAAAATTACTCAGACATTACCTGTTGAGGAGTGTTTATGAGTAAAGTTTTCAGATTTGCAGCTGAAAATTATATTCATTTTCCTTAAAACTAATTCAGAGTACGAAGAAATGTGGCAAATTTTAAAGTTATTTTCATTGAGACTAATTCAGAGTATGGAGAAGTGTGACGAATCTTAATGCTGAACCAAGTTATTTTCTTTGAAACTAATTCAAGAGTACGGAGAAGTTCAGTGAATAAAATCAGTCATTTTCACGAAACAATATGGCTTAAATCCCCTTTGCAAATGATATATTCAAATTTTTATCCATCTGCTCCCTAATCTTTTGATTCACGTAATGTTCCAACTAAATGTTCCAAATAAAGTATAGAAAAATAACTGTGTTCAATACTAGCAATATTCTTCTATTATATTGGAGTTGCATTGTAGAACATGTAAACAACAACCACATTATTTCATAATTCATCATTCCAGCTAATTCTTTTACTATAAATAAAGTCTTATGAAAGTATTTCTTCATAGTTCTTATTAATTATTGAACCACCATCCCAGTGGCTTGTTCAAAGTCCACAGTAAAGATGATAGAACAATGTTGAAAACGTTTTTCTAGTGTCTTTACTGCAGACTTTGAACAAGTTGTTGCCCATTGGGATATAAATAATCGGTTATTCTTAATCCAAATGCTGAAACTGTGAATTAAAAAAAATAAAAAATGAATCACGCTTCGAAAACAAAAAAATCATTGTCAGACATCACCTGTGAAGGAGTGATCTTGAGTATGCTTTTTAACTTTGCAGCTGAAAATTATAGTTTGTTTTGATAACGTCTTGAACTGTTTGGTATATTGCACATTTGATTTTCACAATAGTAATATTATACGTTCTTCACGGTACCTAACCACATTATATTATGCCAAACAACGGTTTGTTTACATTGGTGGTGAATTCAAATTATGAATTTTGGTTTTCCTTTAATAGTATTACGTCATACTTTCTAGGTATAAATAACACATAAATAAAAATCATCCAGCAATGATATAATGTATCAAGAAGAACTATCTATTAAGGTAAGTTGGAAAAGCGTATAGACCTTGTAATTGATTGGTTTATTCATACCAAAGAACCAATTAAATTTCAAGCTCATTGACATAACAGATACGGTAACAGTTTTCGAAATAAGAGCAAATTACTGAAGCGATGCTTAAGGCTCTCTCCTCCACAGTGATTATTTGTTCTTAATTCGAACACTGAATAAAATTTTAGAGGAAGATTAATTAATATACATTCAGCATTTTTTTTTGGAGTGATCATTAAACAAACTTGCAAACCGTGAAAACTTTCTCATGTACAATTTGCTCCATTCGATTTCTTAAGGAAATTCTTCTGTTGAAATCTTCATAAAACAGACACTTCCTGAGTATGCAGTGTCTGTTTTATGGAGAAAAATCTGGACAGAATTATTGGTCCTGTCAATCATTCCTATTGGGACAGAGACTTACATAATCTGAATATCATTTAACTTGAACAAATTTCTAGATCCTTCGGGGATTCAAATGACTTTTTTTCCACTGTATTGCATAATGTTTAATTTTAAATTATTTACGGTTCACAGGCTGTTTTAACGCAACTTTTAATCCGGTGTTTGAAATAAGAGCAAAATAATCATTGCGGAGGAGCGATTTTTGAGCATTACTTCAGGCTAGAAAGCTTGAAACAATGCTCAAAAATCTTTCCCTTGCAGTGATTATTGATTCTTATTTTATTACACACTGTAACCACTGCTTATGAATCTTTTAAACGTCACCCCTTGGAATTCACGTATAGCTGCAAATTAGCCTCCAAAGATGCTCTTCCACAAGAGAGTGCTGAGGAGTGAATAATCAGTAAAATGTCTGAATTTATGCTCAAAATTACTCTGCAACAAGATCCTGTAACTGATTGGTTTCTTTACACGGAAAACGCCAATCAAATCGCAAGATCATTGACATAGGACTCTTCTCCTCAATATCTGTTCCAATTTGAGCGCTCATATAAACTATTTAGGATTCTTGCACCATGGTAAAGATTAACTTTAACCATGGATTATTCTTATTCTGCAATTTACTGAGATGATTTTTTACACCCGAGCAGACTGTTCTCATGAAATTTTTGCTTTTATTTGTCATGTCAAGAAGAAGCACTATATTCACTGTATACCTTATAACTTTCTTCCACTAAATGTTTCACAGAAAATAATATTCAGGTTAGCATACACACTAGGCTTCCCGATATCTAAAACATTTATAACTTTGTATGTTTAATTTTGGTTATCGGCCCATTGGTGAGCTCAGCGCTAAATGTCTTTGAAGATAATGATTGATGAAAAATGAGATTACTACATTCGTACTTTTTCCAATGGGCAAATGTAGTAAAGACACTAGAACAACGTTGTTCGACATTTTTGTCTGCAAAGTTGTTTTGTTCTGTTATTTTAGACAAATCCCATAGAAGATGATTATGTTGTATCTTGGAATAAAAAACTGGGTTCTGGTATAAGTGGTCCAGTGAGGTGAGATATTTGAAATATTTCTTTGAATCAATGATCTTGCAATTGATTGGTTTCTTCGTCCCGAAGAAACCAATCAAATGCAAGCTCATTGACTCAGCCTACTGAGTCAATGATCTTGAAATGGATTGATTGATTGACGATCACTTCTTCACTGATGTCTTATTTTCAATATTGTAAATTCATTATAAACGTCAGGAGAGAATAAAATGATGTTTTTTTTCGATAGATTAGCATGATTCACTACAGATTAAAATAACTGCTACTCATCAATGCGTAGGAGAGATCTTTCAGAATATTTTCAGCCACTTTTCAGCCATCACACATTGTGTCATGTCAATTTCTACCAATGGAATGTCTATAATTTCTTTCTATGCGTGTGCATTTTCCCTTCCGTTCCTGTTCTGGCGGAAGATTTTTTGAAGTGGAAAACTTTAAGTGTAAGCCTGAAAATAACTGCTGCACATCACCTTTGGGAGTTTGGTTTTTGAGTATGATTTTTGGCTCCAAAACTTATAATTATAGTTAAAAATACTCCTCCACAAATGATATCACAAGTGAGTTCTTTTCTGCCCTCCAATTTAACAAAGAGTTATTTTTATTCAGAATTTGCGTTAACCGTTTAACTGGTGAGGAATTTGCATTAAAGTGTTTACAAGATCGACCCAAATCACGACAGGAGGTAGGTAAAGACTCTCCAAAAGCAACCTAGTAGCTAGGTAGCTTTAAAGAAATTAAGCTTGACAAAATTCAACAGAAGGATGTCAACTCAAAGAACTTGCAAATGATTGGTTTCTTCGGAAGGAAGAATCCTGTTCACATTGCAAGATCATCATTAACCTTATTCTCCCCATATAACTTCTGATCCGCTAATCCTATTAAGCCCAGGTGGCTTTTCACGTTGTTGCATTTGAAAATTGCTCACTGAAAGATTTTTCCAAACATCTCCAAACGGACCCAGGTCCACTTTTGACCGGACTGGAAATTTTTTCTTTCAATACGGTATTATTTTGGTCTACAAGGCATTACAATGAATTTTTATTGTGTAATAGTTAAAAAACCATTCATCATTAGCAAATATAAGAAAATAATAAATTGTTCTAGCTAACTTTCTTTTTCCGCCTTTCATGTCAGGTTTTCACAGGTACTGCAGTTCGATACTCACATTTTGCATGAAATGAGGACATAATTTATGCAAATTATTATTACATTTTCGGATATAGTAGAGTATAGTATTATCAGCCTTGGTCACTCATATAGAGTTAACTTGCAATCCCTCCTTGTAAATTTTATTTTTGAGACGTAAAGGTAAAATGCTTAGCATCGTTAAACCTACAATTTGGGTTAAAAATTATGAGACAAATTTCGACAAGCAATATACATCACAAAAACGTAAATAACCATGAGAAAACAACCATGAGTAGTCCCTAGAGATTTATCGAGTAGACTTAGGATCTTTGGGCTTTTTGCAAACTCAACGAATTATGCTGTTCTTAGCAGCCTAGTACTCAGACTCTTGGAACAAATTTGAATTTTCATGTCGTTTATCTTATTAACTAAAATTTGAGACCATTAGCCTAAGTTGGAATCTCAAATTATTGCACAAATTTCACCTTGTCTCATATTCATTGCCAAGATTGTAGCATTAATTGTTCTGAAGTTGAAAAAAGGGCTCTTTAGGACACCCTCCCGCTCCTTCCCATCTGCTTAAAATACTACTTTCAGCAGGCCTCTGAATTCACGATGGAATTCCCCTGTAGAGGAGCATCTTTGGAGGCTAATTTGCAGCCAGCAGGCCTCCCAGTCAACAGGCCTCCTCCCATTCAAACAAAATGATAACATTTCTATTTTTTTATAATCAGGTTGAATTACATTGGCGTTGTAGTGGTCATCCACATATTGTGTCTTGCGTAGATGTTTATCAAAATGAATTAACACTACCTGGTGAAACACTACCAAAGTAGGTTCAATTTTTTCTAGTAAAAATTAGTCTGCAATGTTTTTGCTACATACAATTATACTTATATTTATGTGCCTCTATAGATTGTTTTTATTAGGTTTATTCTTCTTTGTATGGAATAATTTTGGCTAATTATGATCCTGGAATTAGTCTATAATTAGTCAAGATTAGTCCCTACAAAGAAGAGTAGCGAAGTTAAGTAAGTGTCTTGAGTATACTTGAATTCTCTATTGCTAATCCGTTGAAAGTGTTTCATTCTGAGATTATTGCGTATACTTATTCCGTTCAATGAAAGTATCTGCGGAAAATAGTACTTAGTGAATTATCATGAAATTGATTGGTTGATTGCGATAGAAAACCCAGTTAAATTTAATATCAAAGACTGATCACCCTCCTTCACTGATACTAAACATGAAATATGATCTTTAGAAAATGTTTATTGATGATTCTTGACATGATGCAAGGTGGCGAACTATTTGATCGTATTCGGAAAAAAATTAGTTTCACTGAAAAAGAAGCAAGTGAAATTACTAGACAGGTATAGGGGGTTAAAATAACTGATGGTCATCACTGTGGAGGAGAGATATTTTGAAATCTTTTCAGTCAAAATGGCTGAAAATATTCTGAAAAATCTCTCCTCCACAGTGATGACCAGTAGTTATTTTAACCCCTGCAGTTATAATGCATTGCTTGGAAAGAGCTTTGGGCTTTGAAGTATTTGCTAATTGAATAAGACTAGCAGGTGAGTACTAATAAAGTTCAGGAGATTGTTCTGGTCAAAATTAAATGTATTTATAATTTAGGTTGCTTCTGCATTATTTCGTCCCAAATCTAACTTTTTTGATAGGGTTAAATCAACTAAAATTGACAAAATTTAACAAAAATAAATCTGTACAGAACTGTGTTAGGTCAATGAGCTTGCAATCGTACGAAGAAACCAATCCATTGCAAGATCATTGACTCAGTACTCTCCTCAGTAGATTTTATTTATTTGTGATTTAGGTTGCTTCTGCATTATTTCATATTCATTCTCTTAATATTGCTCATCGTGATTTGAAACCAGAAAATTTATTGATCAAAGATAAAAGTGAGGTAAGAAGAAAAGTGTTCTTATTCATTATTTTATCATCAGTTAGTATATATACACAAACATCATGGAACTGTTCCTGCTGACAGACCTCTCTGAATTCATGTTGTTATTCCTCAATGGAGGAGCATCTTTGGACTCCAAAGATGCTCTTCAACAGTGGAATGCCATCGTGAATTCAGAGAGGTCTGTGCTGAAAATAAAATCACTGTGGAGAAGTAACTTTTCAGCATAGCTTCCAGTAATTAAAATAAGAGTAAAATAATTCTTTTGGAGGTGGCATTTTGGAAGCCTGAACCTACAGTATATTCAAAGAACACTCCTATGCAGTGGTTATTTGTTCTTATTTTAAGTTTTGATTATGTTGCAAACCTCAAGATAATGGTCGGACATTACCTGTAGAGGAATTACAGTTTTCAGCTGCAAAGATGAAGACTGTATTCAAAAACTGTACTCAAAAACAATCCTCCATAGGTGATGTCCAACCATTATCTTTAGGCTTGATGTTAGGACCTTACCAAATTTGTTGTGAGATGAAACCTTACCAAATTTGCAATAATGTGGGTGGTTATGCATAATATCATCACAGCCTGAGTGTCAATTTGAGATAATTCTTTTACACCCTACTCCTCTCATAAGGAGTGTTATGCAGTGTTTGAAATAAGGGAGTGATTTCTGAGCATTGCTTCTGGATAGAAAGCCTGAAGCAATGCTCAAAAATCCCTCCTCCACAGTGATTATTTGTTCTTATATCAAACACGTTTTCTGCTGGTTAAGATTAGTTTTCTAATTATGAATTGTGTTTGTACTTTTTAGGTTGTCATTGTTAAGCTTACAGATTTTGGATTTGCAAAAGTTGATAAAGGAAACTTAATGACACCCCAATTTACACCGTATTATGTATCACCACAGGTAAGTTTCCCATGTCAACCAAGAATGGGAATGACTACTGGATGTGATTCTGGATAACCACATATACAAACTGAGTATTGACATGCAGTGTTTGAAATAAGAGTATATAATCACTGTGGAGGAAGGATTTTTGATCTTAGCTTCAGGCTAACCTGGAGCAATGCTCAAAAATCACTCATCCACCGTGATTATTTGCTCTTATTTTAAACACTGACCTAACTTCATAATAAGGAACTGGGATCGTAGATTTTATGAGGAGAGTCTCTGCCTGCTCAGTATCCGAAATAACAGCAAATTATCACCGTGGAGGAGTGATTTTTGAGCATTGCTCCAGGTAAGAAAGCCTGAAGTTCAAAAATCCTACGAACGCTGTTGCTAATTTACTATTTGTATGCTATTTTGTTTTTATATAACATGTACTTATCATCTGGTTTTATGATTGCAGGTTCTCGAAGCACAAAAATTTCATCGTGCTCAGAAAATGGGAACTGTACCTGTTGGAAGTATACCATACACTTATGATAAGGTACTGTTTTGCTCTATTATGTTTTGTATTGAAGAGTGTTAGTAGAATCTGCATTTACCAATGATAAAGTTCATTACAAAGTTAGATCGAGTTATTCTATCTTTCATTATTGAGGACAATTCGCACATATGACTTCTCAGGCAAGATATCTTGAGTCCTAGTCATTAGGAAACACTGTTAAAATGTGTGAGCTTTTTCACGATATAAATAATAATTTGCAGACATTTTGAAATGAACTACAGTCAACATCCGCTATCTCGGACATGCAGGGGATCTGAGAGTTTGTTCGACATATCGAATATCCAAATAGAGAACGCTTCTTACGGTAGTTTAATGTTCAAGGGACCAATGTTTTGTTTGAGCAGCAGTCAAGATAGAAGATGGTTGGCAGTATTGTAATCTGAAGAAATGAAAGCTATTAATCCAAGTAACAATTATATTATATTATAACATTTTACCCAACACTAATTATTTGTGTTCTCCTTTTTTAAGAGTTGTGATATCTGGAGTCTTGGCGTGATTATTTACATTATGCTATGTGGGTATCCTCCGTTTTATTCAGAGAATCCCAAAAAACAATTATCGCAAGGGATGAAACGTCGAATTATGCATGGAGAATATGATCTTCCAGCACCTGAATGGTTAAAAGTATCTGATTTGGGAAAAGATGTTGTTAAAAGGTAATACTACTTACTGTCCATTAGGGACCATCTAAAAAATAAAAGATTCAGGAAAGAATACTGAGTCAATGATCTTGCGATTGGATTGGTTTCTTTGTTCCAAAGAAACCAATCCAATGCAAGCTCGTTGCTATAACACTCTCTTGAGCAGTTTCATTTATAACACTCTCCCTCTCCTGTACAGATTCATTTTTTGTTAAATTTGGCCAAACCATAGTTTTTAGACAAACTTTTGGTGCAAAATTATGAGCTTCTCCCTTACTTTTTTTATATATATATATATATATTAAAATCGTCCCCCCTCCCCCCCTCTTCTCAAGGCTAAGGCCACTACTAGGAGATTGGGTACTTTTTATACTCTTTTATTACTCTTATTTTGACCAATATGTAGTAACCCTTGATTTATAATGTAGAGACGCAGTACAGTAATCAAATTGTAATTTGATTGAAGTGGTATACAGTACTTGTTTTATTTGCTTTGACCCATGTGTTTAGTATTTAATAGTCTCGGTGTCGGTATGCCTTTAAATTACAAAACATTATGTAACAAAACAAGTATATATTTTAGTAACAGGTTATTTGGAGAGGGTGTTTATTCAATTTTATTTCTTTTGACATGACAGAAAACATTCTTGATACATGTTTACACATTTATTTGAGGAATTACATACTTATGGTATTATGTAAACAGAACATTGATACAATTTTTATTTTATCACTCATCCTACCTTTACAGCTAGTACTGATTCTCTAGCATCTGAGAAACTTTTTTGGAATACTTAAAAGCCATTTCCAAAATTCGTTACCAAAAGCAGATATCTTAGCAGCTTTAAAAAAGTAAATTTCAATAATTTTGAGAAAAATCAATCTATGATGAAGAGTGTTAAGTCAATTAACTTGCAATTGATTCAGTACTCTTCCCCTGGTAACGAATTTTGGAGTTAACTTTTCTTTTTCTTTGCGTGTTTGCAATATAGTATCAAAGAACAAGTGGAACGTCTATTTGCCTATTTACAAATACTTTTTTTCGTTCTATAGAATGCTTGTGATCAGTCCAAGTGAACGTATGTCTGTTCACGAGTTAGTTCAACATCCGTGGTTAAATAGCGGAATTGCTCCTGAGACTATTCTACAATCACCACATCATATGTTAGATCAAGTGAGTTAAATCACGGTTGGAACTTAGGGACCATCTCCAAAATTCGAGAAGAGTGCTGAATCAATGATCTTGCGATTGATTGGTTTCTTCGTCCCGATCATCTTTAAAATATTTTATAGGTCATGCCAGCCTTTACATGGACCTCGAGATGAGTTTCACCCTAAACGATCTCGTATTTGATTGGATTCTTTGATAAAGGTATTTAGGGTGAAATTCCTTTAGGGGTCCATGTAAAGGCTGCACAAAGTTTATGCTCAAAAATTACTACAGCACAGTGATTATTTGCTGTTAATTTGGCCACTGATCTGTTCTGAAGATTAGTAATATAGCTCTATATTATTTTATGCAAACTTTTTTGCAACCTTCACGCAACTCAATATTACTATGTTGGCTTACTTTTGTAGAGAGTTGCTTTTTTACCTCTCGCAAATTATGGAGAAATCAAATATTTGTCATAGCAGCATGGCATATTATAACATAATATGTTTTCTGCCAGTCCAATTCATGCTGCCTGACATACCTGTGTTATCACTGATTCTTGTACTGTTGGAGATGTTTACAAATTCTAAACAATCTTTTGTAAGATTAATTCAAATAAAAATGTAAAAGTATTTCTTCTGATTCATCTAGCAGACATCGCATGTGGAGGATTGTTTTTTACCTACACAGTTTTTTACCTATACAGTTTTAAGCTGTGTAGGTCCTCCACAGGTGGTGTCCTGTAGTTACATTAAAGCTTGTATGTATTTCTATGAACTACAATTGTGGTCATAAATATTTGGTAAAAAGGGAAATTTGTGCAAAAATTTGGAATTTAAACTTTGACAACAAGCCTTAAATTTATACTAGCAAAGTGAGCAGAATGAAAGTTCAAATTTGTTCCAAGAGCCTGGGTACTAGGCTGCTAGAATCAAGAGAATTTGTCGAATTTGTAAAAAGACCTAAGATCCTAGGCCCTAAGTCTTAATTTTGCTCGATAAATCTCTAGGGACTTCTCATGGTTGTTTTCTGCCTATATGTTTTACTTGTGGTGTTTGTTACTCTTTAAAATTCACAAGTTTTGTCATAATTTATGACCTTGATTGTAGTTTACGTAACTTTTTGATTAGGATGCATTTGAGAAAGCAGTTGATACACATTCACAAATCCTTGCTGACATGCGGTTACCTGATACATCATTTGTATTAAATACAAACTCCATTGAAAAAAACCCAATTGTTATAAAACGAAAACGAGCACAACAAGAGATGTATGTATTCGTTATCTTATATGTGTTTATGTTTCCAATTATTATAATTTTCACCACGCTAGATGATGTAGTCTTATTGTAATCAACTAACTCGATCATAACATAACATATCAGGGGGTATCAGTGCCACCCTCTACAGAAATTATAGGTTTCATCTTGACTCGATGTAGACTTAGGCAGCTCTTACATGAACCCCTAAATGAGTTGCACCCTAAACGAGCTTGCATTTGTTTGGTTTTTTTGGTACGTGTCCATGTAAAGGCTACATTACTCTTTATTGTATACAGTGGTCAAAATAAGAGTAAATAATCACTGCGGAGGATGGATTTTTGGGCATAGCTTTGGCTTTGTAGCTTGAAACTATGCTCTAAAATCACTCCTCCACAGTGATTATTTGCTCTTATTTTTGTATCAGACTGGTATAGAGATAACATAATTGCTTGATTTTTTAAATTTCTGTAGGAAAAATGAACTGCATCCCGAAGAAATGCCAACTACTTCTCGTAGATGTGTATCACCTATGGAAACACCTGGTATCAAAGCTTTGCGTGATATGATAGCTTTTATATATATGCCCCCTATTGACAAAAAAGGTAAAGAATACCTAAAAAATACATACCTAAAAAACAAACAAACAAACAAATATTGATGTATGATTGTCATGTTGTGCTCCAATTTGGAGTTATCAAATAGTATGTATGAAATGACATAAAAACGAAATACATTCATTTTCATGAGAGTTTGTACTAAATGAATGATAACCGAGGTTCGGAAATCCCGAGTTAAGAAAACCGAGTTACGGGCCCGAGTTACGAATATGACGTCATAACCCGAGTTA
>JAULBZ010007833.1:0-11174 GCA_032360805.1 Neoturris breviconis | reverse complement strand
TTTAACTATTATTTTTATGTAACTATTATATTCCGTTTTCTGTAAACTCGACGTCAACGTCGGATCAGCGTAAAAACGATATCAAAACGACGTCGCGACGTAGTTTTGACGTTGATTCGACGGTGCTCTGAACCCGTTTGCTTGTGAACATGGTTATATATATGATATAGTTCTTTTTGGCTATTTTTAATATCAAGAAAACACCAATATTTGGATGTGTTCTGAGATATTAATATTTTGTATGCAGGCAGTATTTAGTTGAAAGGAAGTTGTTGCATTGCAACAAGCTCTATTTTGAGCAGCCAACGCCTCATTTCCATGTATTTGTGAATATGTCTATTGAGTAGCTACAAAGGTACTGAAGGTTGGGTAAGGATATTAGCTAATGTTAACTCTTTACAGTTCGGTCATACACGAATAAAGTCTCGTACTGTTTCGTATTCAAGCTGTGTATTGTCAGTGGACGTTGTTCTAGTATCATTACTGATGACTTTGAGCATGTTTTTTGCTCACTAGGTGCTGTCATCATATTATAAAAGAATTCTCTGGAACCAAATATTTTTGAGCATCATAGATTAAACAAGCAAAAATAATGTCTACATGTAAAAAGATTATTATCATGTCAACGTTGTTCTACCGTCTTTACTGCGGACTTTGAACAAGTTTTTGTCCAGTGGATAATTAGTTTCTTGAATAATAAAAATACTCTATTTCATTGAATCAGTATCCTTTTGCAAACACTATATCCCTTTGACAAAAACTTGTTCAAAGTCCGCAGTAAAGACCCTAGCTAGCGTCTTTAATGCGGACTTTGAAAAAATAATTTCCACGAGGAATATGATGTCAAAACAAAATTCTATAAATGTAATTAATGGTATTTTATTTGACCGCATTATTATAACTTTGATAGGTAACAAAGCCACTTGTTAGTCACCTATCGCATGGGCACATGACGATTGATTTACGTTAATTTTAATGTAGTGCACGATCATTCTCCATGTGGGAGCCCTTAGGGTGATCTGTATTCACAAGGACTTTTGGGTTATCTGTATTCGCAAGGAATTTTAGGCGATCTGTATTTGCAATGAATTCTGTTACATAGAACAATAGAACAACAATAGAATCACGTAATACATTAGGCCAACCTCGTTCCCAGGGCTTTTTTCCGCTTTTTGAAGAGAGGGAGGAGGTTGACATTGAGCTTATATATGGAGAGGATATACCTAATGGACAAATACATGCAGTCACGAAACAAACAGAAAGTTATTGTATTGCAACAAGTTCCTAATTTGAACAGCCAACGCCTCGTTTCTTTGTATTTGTAAATAGGTCTATTATATGGGAAGAAAAATATTAACTTTTGTTATTATGATGGGCTTGCATAAATGATCAAATATGTATTACCAACGTCAAAACAAGCATTAACCCACTAGACAGAGTCATGTATTCAACGTTGTTTCCCACTGGGAAAGCCTAGTGCACACGTGTCCAATTAACACCACTTGGATATTGTTTAGTCCTTGTTTTAGTAGTTTTGACGTGTTTCAGCGTTATTCCGACGTCGTTTGCCTGACTTTAAACACATCAGTAAAGACGCTAAAACAACGTCTTGCTGTTCTAGCATACATGCTGCTGTGTTCAAAGACCGCAGTATAGACGCTAGTCTTTACTGCGTATTTTAAACAAGTTTTTGCCCACTGGGTAATGGCTTATAGCGATATCCTGATAAGATCTGCTAGTAGACGCCTACCTATGTTATAGGCAATGCTTGTTAATTACTTAACGATCAGACTAATCTGTTTAATAAAAGATGATATGGTGGATTTTAATAGGAGCTATTTTACACTTAAACTCAAAAAAATAAACAACTACGAAATGTTATTAAGCCTCTTATATTTCAGGTTAAAAATAATATTTTATTAGCGTCCTGCGTATTAATAAATAAACAATTGGTGAACATATATATTATAAAGATTGGGTATTGCAAAGTTGGTAGCAGACATGGCTGCATTTATGTTTATCATTGCTGTTCTTGCTGTATCAAAGATTTCAGCATATGGTGAGTGTCTCGTATTATTTTTTTTAAATATTCTTAGTAAATGCCCCTCACCCGGTAGATAAAACATAGACACTTGAAACGACGTGAAAACAACCTCGCGTTGTTGTTATGATATTATGCTTAAAAGTTAATCTAACGACATGTGTCCGCTGACTGACTAAAAAGTTAGTATTCATTAAGCCCGGTTTTTATTTAGCGCATATTTTCACGTGGGCAGCTTTTTTCGCGTGCACGCCGATCTTTCGACCAATCAAATTTCTCAATTTTAGAATCGTGTGATGTCAATTTCTACCAATAGAATTTCTTTGTTTGGCTTTGGTAAACGTCAAAATAACACGTGGTTACAAATCAAGATCTAGAAAAAATAGCCAGTTTCGGCAAGGATATCCTTGATATCAGTGTCAACGCCATGTTGTTTCGTTATGATATATCTTTAATACAGTATGTCGGATGTGACCATATGATGTAACAATGTTATCAACAGCTCGCCTGTTTCGATTTAATGGGGGTGTCGCAAAAATCAAGAGTTCAAAGATATCGGTGCGCAGCTGCTTTAAGAAATTTTAGAGCTAAAAATCTCATTTTTTGGTGCCTAAAGTTGTTTGTTTGTTTGTTTGTTTCTACGCACTTACAAGTTTCTTTGTAAACAGATCAATTATTTTTTAATCTTTGAAGATATACATGCTGTATAAATGTTCTACTTACACAATAACCCAGTGAAAAATAACTTGTTCAAAGTTCGCAGTTAGAACAAGGCCGCTCGAAGGTGTTCTAGCGTGTTTACTGCGGACTTTGAACAAGTATTTTTCCACTTGGTAAACAGTCCGTACACAGAGGTATTATGAACGGTATTTCCTGCTCGCACAAATTTCCGTGCGAAAGCTAAAAGAAGACATTTCAGTGGTAGTAATAACGTAGTAATGATGCGAGATGTCAATTTCTACCAGAGGATTTTTCCTTTTAATGACTGAGTGGCCATTGGGTACTGTAGTAAGAGCTTACAAAATTCTACATCCCCGGAAACAAGTGATTAGAGAGCTTTAGCAACAACGTTTGTTTTTTACGACGGCGACGGTTCTGAGGAGTTCAGATAATCTGAGAAGATTAGATTTTTCATCCTGCAGAACAAACCTGCACACCCGTATGTTTTTGCGATGATAAAAAATAGTTTTACTGTTTTCTCAGGCGCTTGAGGTGTAAGAATATTTCGGTTGAAACTTAGCAACTTGTTAGTTTAGGTCCTTACACGGAAGAAATGAACAACTATTTCGGCAGTAAAGTCTCGAGTAAAAATACAAAAACATAAATTTTAGCATCCTAGGAACTGGTGTTTGCTAAAATAGCTCAGATAGCGTACCAACCAACCCAAGCATATTTGTGAATTAAAACCCCAAATATGTTGTGAACTACGTATCTAGATTTGTTTTATTTATACATAGATATATATTTCGTACATCTATGATTTATACAAAGTGTTTGTTTTCACATTTTCAAACACCACATAGGCTGTTATCACGCTTATGCTGCTTGTGTTCGATTGACCTTCTTCATTGGCTGACCTATTCATTTATATTGCTAGTGCAAATTTTTAAAGTTCTTTATATTATCGTGTATTACCTATATTAGCTATCTCTTTCGAAAACATTTTTTAACTTTCAACATAATAGAAATCGACATGTCCGTGTGTAAATCTATTATATTTTTATTGTCGTTTTAAAAAAAGCTTTTATCAATGTAATAAATATCGAATGTATAAACATAACTAAACATTTTCACTTGTCATCATTCCAGCTCTTCAAACTCAATATTGGATGATGCCAGTGAAGAAACTCAGCGATCCTTTTTAGTAGAAACATTATTTTGTTGAAGTAGTACTACATCATCATCAAATCAATATCCGCGTGTTCTTGGGAGTCATTAAATTTTGTGACGGCTACCCCCTTTCGTCGCAGAATATTAATCCAGTCCTATCAGTTTAGCAAAGAAAGATAATAGAACGGAGGGATAAACAAATAGAAATAATAGCAAATGAAAGCAAACAGGTGAGTTTTATAAGTGACATGCAGGCCCGGCAGAACTTTATTATTAGTAAGGGGGGCCCCACCTCCTCACCGGATTAATATTCTGCGACGGTTGTTTAAATTACTGCTGCCGTTGCCGTCGTATAGAAGATCGTGCTAAAGATTTCTATTACTGTAAATGTAATAAACTAGGAGGTGAATATGCTTAAAACTAAAATAAGTTCAAACTTATTTCTCTGTTTTGTGGTTAAACTTGAATATATACATAGAAAGTTTATTCTGCGATAAACAGCGTGATAAGTGGTTAATTAAAATTAAAAGATACCATGAATGAAATATTATAATAAAAAAATATATAAATCATGGTGAACCATTAAACACTACCCAGAATGGTTACTGAATACAGTTGAAAAAATTAATAAGCGTCCCCCCCCTCATCCCCCCGTTTATTAGATACTCTAGAGTAGTATACAGAGATAAACTGGTTCGTATTTGAAAATACTACAAAATATATTAAATGAGAGGGTTGAAATAGGCGGAATGGTTAAAGGGGTTGGCAAATTTCTATATTTAGCTACTGAATAAACATGATAACAATGGTACTTGAATATCGCTATCCCCAGTGTTTGTCTATCAGACAATGGGTTCGGGACTAGTCGATTAGTTAATTTATTCTAACTTCATGTTATTTTTAACGTGTATTTCAAGTTTTTTTTTGTCAAGTTTTATTTTGAGGATTTGCATAAAATTAATCCCATAATCCTTTGCAATTGATAAAAATATTTACGATAAATAATATCCCGCAGTTACGATAAATTTGGTCGTAACATCGTGTATTTCAAGTTTTTTTTTTGTCAAGTGTTATTTTGAGGATTTGCATAAAATTAATCCCATAATCCTTTGCAATTGATAAAAATATTTACGATAAATAAAATCCCGCAGTTACGATAAATTTGGTCGTAACATCGTTCGACCAACCCATTGAACATGCTATGCTACCCTTCATTTGCACGCACACAGGAATACATTTTTAGCCACAAATATTTGGGTTATATTGTCATATACTTGTATATGTTATTTGTGTAAATAATGAGTCATATACAAATGCTTGACAAGCCGACCTTAAGTCAATAAACAGTGATATTTTATCAATTAGCAACTTTTATTATAAATGATTACCCAGTGGCAAAAACTTGTTCAAAGTCCGCAGTAAAGACGCTAGAACAACGTCGAACTAGCGTTTTTACTGCTGACTTTGAACATGTTTTTGTCACCGGGATACTATAAATAATGATAGTTAAATAATTACATTTTTAAATGAGAAAATGAGTAATTCTTGGGAAATATATTACCCTGAATGTTTTCCTTTGAGTTTCTTGTGATTTATTTAACGATTTACTTTGAAATTGCATATTCCCACGTTAGGGTCTTAAAAATAAAATCTATTGAACAATACGGACTAAACGCGCGTGCATCATACACTTTCATCCCCTTGAAATTAGCTCGATTTGTTTTGGGGTTGCTTGGATACAGATCAAAGATTAATATTATTTTAACCCTATTAATACTGGGCCTTTAGAGGGCTCCTCAATACTGGAGGGGGGAATGGGGTTTGTTTCAATATGTTAATATGACCATGCTGTAGTGTTGAAACTTTCCATAATTTTAGGTCAACACATAATTAACATTTTGGCACAATTATTTTTTTGAAGACATCATTAATTAGGATGGCGTCATTAAGTCAAAACAGACGGTGAAAAACTTTAGGTGAAAGATTTTTTGGTCACCATAATTGGTCAGAACGTTTTTCAAGCAAAAATAAGAAAGAAAAAAAAGAAATTTGTTTTTTACCACCTGTCAAAAATATTCAAAATGATCCTAGATAATTTATAGGAAAAGTACTAAAATTTCTAGTCGTATAAGCCATTCATTCAAAAGTTATGTAATAAAGTATAGAACAGCAGGCATAGGGCTAAACCAAGATGCAAATTGAAAACACAGATTTGCTGAAATTTGATATAAAAACCTTCTACCTTTCCTTGAAGATAGCAAAATTTAAAAGATTCGAAAATACACGAAAGAAAGCTTATCTGGAATGAGATGCCCACAAGAGTTTTTTCTTTTTTGATTTTTTTGAAAGTCAAAAGAAGGCAATCCAAGATAGTTGTGTCAATTTCTACCAATGGAATATATTTTTCTGGATTATGCAGAAAATCTTTCTCCTAGTAAATATCAACTTTAAAAGACCCCTTCTAAAATTTAGAGCCTGATAAACATCTCCTAACATTCAGAAAGCAACAGTAACTCTAAATGCACACCATTATATTTATTAGAAGAGGTACAGCATTCACCTTTTTTAGCACCATCTCATGGTGATTGCCACATTTTACATTAACGTCGTGCATGAACTGTCACATTCTACATTAATGTCGTGCATGAACTTTCAGGGCACTTATCACTACTCACATTTCGTTAGCTACCTTAAACAACAACCACAACATATCTAAAAGCCATAAGTAGAAAATTTGTAATGGTGAGAATATGTTTGCTTCTTCTTACTTTACATTATTTTTGTTTACTTAAAATATTTGTTAAACACCAAACAAAAAAAACCTTCAGACTTTGCATTCTAACTAAACTAGATGTCACTTTGTCTACAGTATAAGTACACAAAAATGAAGTTATTGCATTTCATCAAGTTCTAATTTGAGCAGCCAACGCCTTGTTTTCATGTATTTGTGAATAGGTCTATTGTTTAGGTCAATCCGATGCCTTTTCGACATTGATTAGATTTCACGTACACACTGTGTATATTGGCTAAAACATTTTCTGCCATCATTCAAAGATGGTGTGCATGTTGTGGACTTTCTCTTTTTAACTGAGCTTTGCAATAATAAAATTGAGATCGGAAGAATCTCTAAGTTAAGCATCTTGATAATTTTATGGACACACAAAGTCCAAACTTTAAGATCGTGCGTATGCAAAGGAGGTTTGACCATATTCTTCAGAAATTTTTATTGTACTTGTTAGATCATGATACGGTCACAGTGAATATTTTTGGAAGCACTTTTACAATGATAACAATTTTTAAATTCTTCTCAAAAATAATTTCCGGCTCATATACTATTTCAAGCAAAGCAAACATATCATGAAAGAACGAGAAATTTATCCACTTAAAATTATCTTTAACTCTTCCCCTGCGTACTGACAACGCCTTATCAGCGCCAAAAAGCCGTCGTTGTGACTTCTGTGATGGTCATCACTTTCTGACATACTAGATATTATCAAATAAATATTTCTTAGGGAATTATCACAGCGTTGAAACCTAACGAATACGGAGTCCAAATACGGAGTTATACGTGTCCGCATTCCGTAGTCTTTCACACTGTGTATGACAAAGGAGATAAAATCGGCACAAAATAAAACATAGCACAGTATGTATGTGAAATAATTTTCCCGAAGACCAAAAATAGTTACAGTGACTCAGGAAAATATTTTTAGGTTTGGTCAATCTCGTCCCCATGTCACTTTAGGTTTTGGAAAGACTTATTTTTTTTGCAATTTATAACGGACTGGGGACGAGTGGATGATTTCGGCGACGAAGTTAAGATTTTACTTCACCGTTATGTTATGAAGTTTAAGTGAATGTAAATTTTTATTTGCAGTTAATTCTATTATTTGTTATGTGTTTTTAAAATGTCTGTTTCGTTTGTTTTAAAAAAAAGAAAACTATAAAAAGACACTACGTATCACTTCAAGTATTTTGTTTGTATATTTTATAGCAAACCCCATATCAAATACCATCAGAATTAAATTAAGATTCGATCAAAGCTTAATAAATAAAAACTGTTATCTCCTATATATTGAATATAGTTTCTGTCTAATAGTTTTCGTTCTTTTGGAGTTTTCATCAATGAGATGCTAAACCAATAATTAACTTATGCAGGGAGACGCTAATAAATTCAATTATTCCTATTTGCTGGACGGCGACCAAGTTCAAAAATGACCGCTAGATATTAAGTGTGAAATATAAAATCTATCTTTTGGATAAGCACTCTAGGTGACAAGAACATTTAACACGTCTCGTGTGGTCGAAATAAGAGCAAATAACCCAGCCAGAACAACCTGTTCAAAGTCAGTAAAATAACGTTAGAACAACGTTTTTTGAGCGTTGTTCTAACGTTTTCTTGCTGACTTTGAACATGATATTGCCGGCCGGCTAGGAATCACTACCGATAAATAATACTTCCTCCAAAGTGATTATATTCTCGTATTTCGAGCGCTGGTCTCGACATTCAGGGTAAAACTAACTCCTTCCGGTTAACTCCAAAATAAATGCATCACCAGAATCTTATAGCCATGAAAAAAGTTATTGCGCAAGGAAAACCCGAAGTTAAGTAAAAACATTAGATGGGGAGAAATCCCAATTAAAATAACAAACATCATTACTGAGAAAATCAATCAGGGGAAACCCAATATACAACAATTGTTATGAGAAGGAAACCCCGACTTGACAACTCCTTAAAGGAAAGCTTCAACCATGTCATAGAGTCTTCTATCAAGAAAGCATACTATCCTAAACAAATAAGTACTTTAATTCAAATATTGTCCATGAAAAACATGATATAAAAACAATAAATTAAACAAAGAAAATAATATTGATATCCGGGTTTGAAATTGATCTAATCGAATGGGCAAAAACTTGTTCAAAGTCCGCAGTAAAGACACTAGAACGACGTCGAACGAGCGTCTTTACTGTTGACTTTGAACACGTTTTTGCTACTGGATAATTGATCTAATCTTTTAAATTTACGATTAAGCAAGGGCAGTTTGACCAACGATTGAACTAACATCCTGTCTATCCCAAATCTACAATCGTGGACAAAATATAACGCGAGAATATTTCTTTAGTTTTGCAACTCATTGTTTTAAAAAGTTTTAAAAAAAACTTGTTTAGTCAAAACCCCAGTGCGCAAAAAATAAAATGTAAGGAAAAAAATATAAAAATACAAATCAATTAGAGGGTACTCAGTCAGCAAAAACTTATTCAAAGTTTGCAGCAAAGACCTTATACGTTATTCGACTTTGAACAAATTGTTCGTACTTTTTTCTCTGATGTTTTATGAGAAAATCCCCTTAACCTTATTTAGGCTAGGTGTGGCAGGGGTGCGAAAATGACCTAATATTCGGTTTTCCTTAAGTTACTGTCCTTTACATTATGCATTGCCATCAAAGTGTCAGTATTTGATTATTTGTTAGTCCATTTGAAATGGATTGAGAAAAAAGCAGCTAACCACGGCCATTATAGAACGAGAATATAAAACACGTGGTTTTTATAAAAGCGGATCCCCACTAGGCGAATTCGCTCGCACAATGTCTAAATAAAACTTAACAGGTGACGTCACTTTCAACCAATGTAATAGTTTCATTTAGAATTCGTGCGAACGAAATGGCCTAGCTGAGATCTGCCATAAGAAACCTAGGATTTGAGCGAGAACTGGAGTTTTATTTTTTTCTCCATATTTTGGAATTCAAGTTTCTTGTTTCTTTCTTTAATTTTAAAATGAAAACTATCAAAGTGAAAACAGAGTAAAAAACTAGAGTGATATTTAAATCCTTATGGGATACTGTGTGTAGTTTTAGAAACATAATAATCTAACAACAAAATGAAACGGTCCGTTTAAAGGCCGACCTCTACTCATCAAATTTTGTACGCGCGTACAACAGTAATTATTGCGCAACAAAAATATTCATCGCAAACAAATTTGTTCGCATCGGTAATCTCCCGAGCAATCGAAACGTGTTCGAAGTTAAAAATTGCCTAATATAATGTTTTTCAACCAATCAGATCAATTAACAATCTTCATTTATCAATGTTTGTACTTAGCATTTGATGGGTGGAGGTCGGCGTTAATGTATTCGGCGTCTGTGACAACTAAGGTCATGACAAAATGATCTTCTGTTTAGCGTAAAATGAAGAAAACTGCAATGCGCGATACGTTTTTTTTTATAAAATAGAACGAATGCGCGCGCGTTATTTCTTTTAAAAAGTAAAACGTATGCGCTTTAATTTTAGGGGTTTTTTTTTGGTTCGTTTAGTTCTTTGTTCAAAATCTGTGTATGACTGTTTTTTACATTGTGTTTTAGTAGGAACTCTGGAACTCTGCTGCGCTGTGTTTTAGCAGGTAGACAAGTAGAGGACGTTAAATCGTGAACCCCAAACACGATGACCGAGCTTCATATAGCATAGCTTGAATCATAATTGGTTTCAGTGAAACATACGTACGACATACAAAGTTAAAATAATTATGCTTCAAATGAAGAAAGAACGAGAGAAAATAATTAGAAGTTAGAAAAATAGCTTTATGCGGCAAAAAGTAAAAAAAAATCGTAACGTGCGGTGCAAAAAGCAAGCATGCGCGCGTTTTACGCTAAGCAGAAGATCGTTTATCACGGCCTAAAGAGATGTTTTTAGTCCAAAGAAGTAAAATCCACAAAACCTTCATGTGTTAGAGTTTAAAATCTCGAAACAGATATAATGCTTGTTTTTTTACCGTTTGCTAATTTTAGTAGTTCTATGTTTGTTTTTTTTTATTTAAATTCAGTAAAGTTTCTTATAAAAAAAACCTGTATATGTTCCACTTATTTGGTAGGATATAATTTTTTAATACTCAATTAGGCGTTATAAAACCCCTAATTCATTGTTATACCTTGCTAGTTTTTATTTTATTTTTGTGTTCCATTATTGTACTCTTTTTTGCTTTTCACCTTTTTGGCACATTAATACTGTTTGTGCGTTGCTTAAAATAGTATATAAGCCGGATATTATTTTTGAGAAGCATTCAGGTTTGTTGTTATTATAAAAGTATTACCAAAAATGTTTTCTGAGCCACGTCATGAACTAATATGTTTTAATTAGTATTTCTGTAGAATGTGGTCAAACCTCCCTCTATAAAGTTTTCAATACTTTTAATACCCCTAACTATATTTTCTGGGTCTTTACAAATTGGACGTAAATTAAAGGTACATAATCACCTTTTTTGGTCAAATTTTCAATTTCTATGTCAAATGCATAAGTGACACACACTGAACAT
>JAULBZ010007832.1:0-11174 GCA_032360805.1 Neoturris breviconis | reverse complement strand
GGGGGGCGTTTAATCGAGGGGGGCGTTTAAAAGAAGGGGGCGTTTAATCGATGCATTACGGTATAATGCTATGATGTGTAATGATATATGAAATCTGTATGTTATATATTTTTATATTATGGTGTATAGTAAGTATGAAATTCCTATCAACTGTGGAGAAATTATTTTTAAGCATTGCTTCAGGCTTTAATATAAAATTTCACTACTCTCCTGTACAGTGATTTAATATAGTTTTACCTTGATAAAGCTGTTCCAATTGTTTATTTGATTTGTAATATTATCAACTTAGTAAGGACATTAAACCCTACTGCCATATAAAGTTTGGGTGTTTATCCTTAATATAAAATTTCACTACTCTCCTCCACAGTGACCTGTCATAATTTTACCTTGAACAAAGTGTTACAGATATTTATTCGGATTTATTTGATGTAAATCAGGCCTTACAAGTACTTGATAAATAAGCAAATAAAGGTCACGTGGTAATACGTCAATTAGATTCCGAACCATCAGCTTCTGTAACGGAACTTTTGTAATTTAATTAGTAGCACGATAAAGCACGAATTAGTTAACTACGACTACGTAATTTAATTTGTAAAAGTTGTGTTAAATTTAATGACGAATGTTTTTGTCAAGGTTTTGTATGTTTTTACGTGAACGGTTTTTAGTACGATTAAAATGTTGTAACGTCACAGTTCATAGCTAAGATGACTTGACTTTACTATACGAAAATCCTGTGTTGTTTATTCTGAGATTATTAAGGTTATTTTTGGTTGAGCTAAGTGAACTGAAACTTTACTATCTTAATAGAGACATATTTTAAACACTGACGCATAATTCATGTATGTAAATCATATTTATGTGCTTAAGTTACACTTTTGGTTTGGTGGGCAACTTTCAATACCGTACCTTTGAATCTTAATGTTTTTAAAAATAACTTATAGTGCTAAAGTATTAAAAGTTTGAAAAAATCTAATTGATACTAACTCTACTATAAAACAGCGTTTCAAATTTCTGTCATAGATGGCTCAGATTTTGATCCTATCCTGAAACCTCCTTTCAACTTCCTGGTATTTCCTATATAAGAAAAGAAAAAATGCAAATATTCGGTTTCACGAATTTAAAAGCCTTATTACAATGTCTATGGGATGCCAAGTCCATTTTTCATGATTTGTTGATTTTAATTTTAATTATTCTGCACAATAAATTATGGTCACATACCAATTTTAATAAAAAACGAAGCACTTGTAAAAAGTTCCAGAATATATTGAACACTCATTCCTAAAAACGAGTGAATGAAGGTTCACAAGTTTGTGGTGTTATAGCGAAACTGATAGTGACGAAACTATTACACCATGCCCACATGACTACTTTATATATTGTCTAAGTTATTACACTATGCCAAAGAGTTAAGGTGAGTATACACTTCAATAAATTTTCAACAGAGCTCATACTTCCTCATACTTCAAAATTTGAAGCGGAATGAACTGGTTTCCACTTAACACGAAGAAATATACCTGTTGCAAACAACGCAAAATATTATACAAACTTATACAAATATATGCCATGGTAAGTATCTAATATACCTAAAGTTATGAGTATAAACCATTGGGAAATATTTCTATATATACACACATCTACAAAATGGGCATAAACTTATCTGCAGTAAAGATGCTACAACGTTAAAGAACTTTGAGTAAGATGTTGCCTACTGTGTACACGTTCCGTTCAACGGAAGGATTTCTGAAATGTATATTCAGCCTTAATAGATTAGGTACTTCAACAAACGCTTCACATTTAACTTTTTAAGTGGGAATCTTGCAAAAATGTATTCTCATAATTAAAATTAATAACAAAGCAGAAATATAAAAGTCTAAAAACCTAAAAAATATACAACGTTAAAAACAAAGATACACAAGAGGGAACCCTTGCATATCTTGGTTAAATTATTTACAATAGTTCACATACAATGTTATTCGATTTTAAATCATCACCCAATTCTTCTTCCCTGACACGAAATGGTGTTCTAGATCCTCGTACACATAAAATTGTGGATCTCAAAATTTCGAAAGATAATCGTACACGTAACCATGCAATTACGATTGAATAGTCTTTATTTTGTTTTACAAACGCTTCACATTTAACTCATATAAACATTTGTATATAATTACTTTTAAAGTCACAGATACCAATGATTAATTTCTATCTGATAAAAATGGCCATATTTATAGTTGTTTTGCCACAAAATGTCGATAAATATAGATTTATAAACTGAACATGTATGTTATAACTGCTTCATTTGTGCTTTTCATGTCGTAACTCCATTACGAGCGACAAAACATAAATTTTTCCAAACATGTTTTACCGAGACCTTAATATAAAAGAGTCATGGAAGTGAATCATATTTCCAAGAGGAAATATAGAATATAGTTTTAAATAATATTGTTTTGATATATACACACGGTTTAAAAACGTTTTAAACCGACACAATAAGGCCATCAAACCTCTCTCTCTCTATATATATATATATACAATATGATGATGCAGCACAAGAAATTCGTTCTTTCCTAAGCCAGGTAATATTTAGCTTTTATTTTGACATGAAACGTACTGTTTTTTTAAAAAGATTTAACTTGTTTTTATCAATGTTTTACATGTTCCCATAATTGGAGAGAGAAATAAAACCACACATTTTGTGTCAATAGTGTAGTCATGTGCGCCTTTGCCTTGCCACATCTACGCCAGTGCGATATTCCGCTCCAGTGCGCTTTTAAAGCAGCGTTACAGTCCTTTAGGAGCTATTGGGTAAATGCATGGCGGCAAGCTAGGGCAATGCTTCACGTATCTGAGGAATGATTCACGTTAACTTAGTTGACTGCTGTGGATGAAGAGCCCCTAATTGTTTGTGCAGATTTATTTATCTAAAATCCAGATGAAAGTTTATATTGTTAGTAACATACCCTGAAAGTATTACTCTATAAGAATGAATACTGGTAGAGATAAAAGTGATTGCAGTTGTAGGAAATTATGTGTTTTCTATGTGTACTGCGTGGCGGCCATCTTGTTTGGTCGAACATTTTCCGTTTTCAGAGAAAAAATATGCTTAGACTCTAGCTTAGACTTTCGGCGTCAGGCTCATAAGATATGAAAATATCTTAGTAAAGCTCACTCCCCATGGAAAATGAGCGTTATTTACCTGATTCAATACTTCATAATGGCTACAAATGGCATAAGTACCAATCATTGCTGTCAGGAATTAAGAAATCCACAACGCATCTTAAAGAATTTCGCAAAGCATTAAAACGTATGCACCTGCGTAAGATAATAAAAAACATTTACAAGTTGGGACTAAATGAAGTGATAGTACATCTTTCAAAACTTCTCCCTTATTAGCAATTTTTGGTTTTCATCGATGTAGCAAATATACGTGCACTGCTTATTACAACAGCAAGTACTGGCTCAGGCGAAAGTTATTATATCATCTTCAGGATCTGTTTAATTTGGTGAGGTTTTTTCAAGCTACTATATCATCTTTAGGATCTGCTGAATTTGGTGAGGTTTTGACAAGTTACTATATCATCTGCAGGATCTGTTTAATTTGGTGTAGTTTTTGCTGCTGTAGTTGTATCTATTTTATATCATCTTCAGGAACTGTTATTTATTTCTTGAGGTTTTGTTAGTTATAATTATAATTATACCATTTAGAAGTTGTATTTATATTTTATATCCTCTCCAAGAGCTGTTTATTAATTTGTTGAAGTGTATTTAGACTTAGAGCTTATCATTCGTTTATTTATTCATAAACTAAATCTAAGAATATTTTGTTGGCAATTCTACCTACAAGTAGTCTAAGTCACTCGTCAACTGGTACACTTAGATTAGTGATTAGGTTGTTTATTGAGGGCACCGCAATCTTACGGTGTCACTCGGCAGTTGGTGCACTTAGGCTAGTGCTAGGTTGTAAATTGAAGTCATCATTAACCGAAGGTGTCACTCGACAGTTGGCGCACTTTGGATAGTGTTCATTCTACGGTCTGCGGTGTCACTAGACAGTTGGTGCATTTAGTCATATTAATAAAATATATACTAGAGATTTTCTTTTTGGGTATACCTTTGGCTTGGGAATATTTAAATGCCCCCAAAAGCTTGTGTGTATATAGATTTACCATTTATGTTTTATGTTGAGAAATATTTTTGCATCAGTTGGTGCTAGAAAGAAGTCGCTTTATTCTATGCCACAACGCGATATGTAATATTTCTTAGTTAATCTGTCTGGCCTACACAACCTCCAGTATGTAGCAAGCTCAATTAAATATTTGTTTTATTAGGATAATGGCTCAATCAACAATCTCTCTTGATGAAAAGCGAGCAAAATTGATCTGTCTTACAACAGTTGGTGAAACGGTCTTAAGACACCTCCTACGATATCATTTAAATCACGATCCTGCAACTGACACAGATGCAGAATTGGCTACTCTCTTTACAGATATAGGAGTCGACGCCATTGAATTAACATTAAAATCTCTGAATTATCCATGTAACATACCAAAAATTTATACTACACCAACGGGATCAATTCATAATACAATTGTCATTGACAACTTAGACATTACATCACTAGGAGAAATAATAAGACACATCCATGCTTTTAACCATACTCAACAAACGGGTGTCAACTTAGGAGATTGCTCGCAAATTTCTGCATTACATGGAAACCGCTGTTGTGTAAACTGTAATCACAGATGTGTTATTTGTACGAACAGAAGATGTAAAAGCAACTGCTGTAATGACAAACACAATGAATGCGGTAGTATAAATTGTACCAATACTAAACAAGAATGCTTAGATATGAAAAAAGTCCATTGCAGCAACTGTCAACACTGCCAATTCTGCTTAAAACAACGACATGGAACATGTGCTGATTACAACTTGGATGAAAAAGCTGGAATAATACAAGGAGAACTACGGAATACGGCTATGCATCTCACAAATAACGAATGCACGGATCCCAATTTTACATTTCCAGGCGTGAGTAACTGTACAACATGGACAGAGGTATGGACAAAATTTGAAAAATCTATTAAATTCATTGCAAAGAAATTATCAAGCTTAAACTACTTGGAAGAATCTGAAAAGATTAACATTTTAGACAAAATGAAACAAATAGCTTTAAATGATAAGGTGCTTTACTGGCAACAGTTTCAAGATCAAACCGACAGGTTGCTCATGGCCAGCAAAAATTACGACGATCTGAAAGATAGTGTCACTAAAATTATAGACGATTTTGCTGTTATTGGTGATAATGTATCTATTATCCGGCAACAAGTAGCACGAACCATATTCCAATTAACATTGGGAACAGATCCCTGGTCGAAACTATCACAAAAGTTGCCGTGGCGCAACAACCGAAAGTTTAGTGATAATGTACTGGAAGATGTGTTAACAAGTATATTTTATCGAGAAATGGTTACCCATTCAGATCCAGGTGACTTTAAACTTGCGGTTGCAAGGAACAGTCCTTTAATTGTTGGGTGGTCGATGTTAAGTTTTGATCTATTAGTCTCATTTGAGCATGGATCTCTTCCAGATTGCTATTTATCAAGAACAAATCCTGCACGAATACAGTTATGTAAGACAATAACATTGGAGCTCTCTAGTATGTTTCCAAATCTTGGCATTCTTAATTTAGATTTGATCATCAAATGTTTAATCATTAGATTTGAATTGCAACGAAATGATGGAAGTCCAATACAACTATCTCAAAAGAAGGAAATAATCAGAGTACTAGAAGATGCAGCTATGGACCGCAACTCTTCATTACAAATACTGCTAAAGAGTAATGGCATCAATCCATCCTCTATTGATGTACAATTTGCTGAGCGTGAGCATAATCCAACCTATACGATTGACATCATGGCAGAGGTTACAGTAAATGAGGACACAGATATTGCACCAATGAAAAAAGCTTTAGCGAAGGCGGTAAATGAATCAATAGAACTTGTCAAACAATGTCAAAATGTAAAAGGTATCTAAATGTTAACTCAGTATAAAATACTACCGGATGCGGTTAGAGATAACTTCGTATAGGGACTTTATATGGCCTTATTCATAGTCTGTATGCGAATTATAGGGACTGTATATGGCCGTATTCATAGTCTGTATGCGGAATTATCTGTGACCATAGTTGTGACAGTCATTCACGCAGTATTGTCTGATATTCGTTTTTATTTCTATCTTTTCTGCATTAGAAAAATGTTTTCCGTACCCATTTAACAATATGTTCTTACGGAATTCCAAATAAGAAGTCTTAGATTGTTACCCTTTAAGTTGGGGTATTTCTAAACGTTTTAATCATTTAACCCATTCCAAAAGATAAATTTTGATTCACATATTTTTTGAGCACGTCATTAGTTTTGCTGTGACCTCATCAGTAAAATCTGTCTTCAGATTCGGTTAGCTAAATAAGTTGTGCTTCCGGGTTATTTGCAACAAGATTTTATTGCATGGAAAAATGGCGAAAATGCGTGAAAAAGCTACTGCCTGGTTACAACTTTGTTACCATGGCAAATGACAATATTTATGGCCACTCTAATAAGAAGTTAGAAAAAGTCTAACTGTTTCAGCTTATTTCGCTAAGTATATGTAGAGTATCGCAAATGAAAACCTAGAGGGGGTTTGGACCAACTCCCGAGTCAAAAAAAGGATTAAAGGCGATACAAAATCCGTAAAGCCAAGTAGCTCATTTTGGAAAGCAAGCAAACACAAGCAAGCATGATCACACTGAATCTTTTTACAGTTTTTTTTCAGTTTCACTTAAGATAACTTTCAGTTAAGATAAATACCATGTTTTGATGAGGGCTATAATTACGTGGTTCGGGCTACGGTAACAACTTCATAGTATCAATTTTGAGAAATCCTTTCACTAAGCATTTTTTAATCTCAGGTGACATGATTGCTCCTGAGTTTGTATGGTCTTTAAGATGCTCTTATTGTTCGAATTATTTTAGTCTTCAAATTTCAATTACGAGCATTTGTACAACAGGTTTCCTGATCGAGACTTGTATTTAAATTAGTCTTATGATTGACTTAATATTGGAAATATTATTTCTAGATATTGAAGATATAATGCCAATGGAAAATAAGGTCAGTACGTTTATCTTTTTTTGTTAAGAATGAAGGTTTCATTAGCAGGACAATTCCATGCGAAAACCAAAATAGGATATTCCATTGCTAGTGAATAACGTTGCGTGATCTTTAACTTGGAATACCTTCTTTTGGCGCTGCATAGAAAGTTATATTCCCGCACGTGTGGCAATCTAAGGAAATGCATGTAAAGTTCTAATTTCCTCATATTTGCTCATTATGGAAAGTTCATATTTCCTCACTGCGAATGCTTTACACATTCACGGAAATACGCAAAAGTATGAACTTTCCGCAATGGCGGAAATATGATATTTCCGCAGCGAAGAAAATTTCAACTTTCTGACAAAGTGATTTCTTATGAAAATATGGTATTTCCGCAGCTTTCCATATGCTACTTATTGCAGGGAATTATCATATTTCCGCAGCCTTATACATATGGAAATAACTAATTTCCGCAACGATTTTAATACACGGAAATATCATATTTCTGACACGTAATGGAAATATCGTATTTCCGCAACGATACCAAACCAGGGAAATATAATATTTCCGCCGTATCATCAAGTCTTCTGCAAAAATTGGAGCAAAAATGTTCCGGGAAACATCAAGAAAAAGTTCTGAAAAGTTCAATTTTTCCTTAAAATTCAATATATATATTCTGAAAAATTAAGAAAGGTTCCGAAAATATATTTATAACGTTGTCTGCGATAACACCCAAAGAAACAGGCATCGTCCCATCAACGTCAAAAAGACGTCGTTTCGAGATCGATATAACGTCTGGTTCCGGCAGTTAACCACTAAAGAGACAACGATTACAATAAACTAAATCTCTCAAGAACACTTCCATGTACAATACATAAAATATGTATTTGTCCATGGTAACATATCCAGTTCATTAGAGCCTTCACTTATTCTTATCAAATGTAAAATTTGGACAGTAGCGTATATCATCTTTACAGATCCAGTATATATTGTTTATTTATTACTTCATAACCGATCATAACGATGATATATCAATTTCAACACCCATACACCGTACATCATTGACAATGGTCATATTGACGTAATTTTTAATTACATGCGTTTATACGTGTTTTCTAAATGTAAAGTTAGTAAAATTTCAGTAAGATGTATAGAAATGCAACCAGACAAGTTAAATAAAGTTTACAGAAAAAACATAGTAGTTACTTACCAACCATTTGAATATAATTCCTTTCTTCTAAGCATAGAAAGATATCACTCACTGTGTTTGTTCTCATTTCTGCGCCTTTTGCACAAAGTATCAACCGTTAAACCGATAAAAAATATTTTAAAATAAAAGCCAATCAAATTCAAAAGATTTAAATGTAGCCAATTATATTACATTCCCGTGTCATTTAGAAACTGTATGATAATTAAAAACTTTTATAAACTACCACCTACTCAACAATTAATGTTTAAATATTCCGGTGGACAATAACTTGTTCAAAGTCAGCAGTAAATACGCTAGAATAACATCGAATACGTTTTTCTAGTATCTTTACTACATAATTTGAACATGGTTTTTGCCCACTGAGTTTTTTTATTAGTTGAACTTAATGTTTAAACTTTTTAAACTTTTTGTTAACGTCCAAAATGTTTAAAAATAATTAAAACTACTGCTAAATATGGTATTCAGCGCTGTCTAATTCTACTTGCAGGGATCGAACGCTCTTATAAAAAGTGACTTTCAGCCTAGATCTATATTACCTAAGTTTTCTGCTGTCAGAAAAGTTTATCTTTTCCAGTTCCTGCTTTTAGAAAAGATTTTGAATCAGTAAAAAGGGAGCAAGCAAGGTTTACCCCGGAACTACGAGATTCCCCGGGTGGTTTCTTGATAAACTGGAATTTTCCGATTTTAGTAAATTTGAAAACAGCAGCTTCTCTTAACAACCTCGTTCCCAGGGCTTTTTGTCTCCTCGACGTTTAACTTGAGGTTGCCTCTCTCGGCTAATCTTCCTTGTTTGTACTGTAAGTGCTTGGAAGAACGGGCCTAAAGATCGCAATGATTTTATGAAATATTTGTTTGTTTCTATGTTCAACTTCCAGCATACGTCTACATATATTGTTAGTTTCTCATAATTATTAACATTTACTCAATCAAAAATAATCTATTTTATGCCTGGATCTTGTTCATTGATAATACAAATTATATTTGCTTGTAGCTTATAGAAAAAATCTACTACAGACATGCTACGTCCGTACAAGTCCATTATATTTTAATTTATTTTGTTTCGGGTTTGCACGCCCGTTGGACGTCTTATTTATAACACCGAAGAACGGACCCGATGGCAACGTCCAGTGGACGTCTTTAGGACAATGTATGCCCACTGGGATGTGGAAATATCAACTTTCTTATTATTATGGAAATATCACATTTTCATTCATTTACCAACATGCGGAAATATTAACCCTTTAGTATGGAAATATGATATTTCCATATAGCAAATAATGGATAGTTCAACATTCTTTGCATAAACGCAAGGGTCCATTTTTTTCATACATAGAATAACAACTCACCTCACCGTTTCAACCGTCTCCTCTGTGTTCGAAAGAAATACAAGATCACAACTCAGTCCACTGTGTGGATGTCATTTTTAATAATTATCTATTTATTTTTTTATTATTTAATTATTACTATTCGGTGAACTTCGTTTTCTTGTTGTTTTTCGCGTCAGCCCTGTTTGTTTTACATAATTATGTAATATTTCCTTAAGTCACATAATTTATGCAATTATAGCCTCGTTTTCGCTTTGCATAAATCCCATACTTTCAACCGAAAATGGTAGGAAAGAAATGGTTATTTCGGTGAGTTGGGTTGAAGAAGAGTTTGACCATGAAATCTAAGATGAAATCATCCGTCTCCATAAAGTCCACCGCTCAGTGAGCAGAACAAACGGTGGACATATTTCTTCCACAAAATGCATGAAAGAAATGAAAAAAAGTGGAATCGGTGGACTGGGTGGACATTCTTATGTATGAAAAAAATAGACCCTAAGAATGAATTATTTTGTAAAAAAAATATGCGGGAATATGCGGATATACCAAATTTCCATAAAATAAAAAAATGAGGAAAGGTAACATTTCATGCAGTGTGGTTTTGACAAGCAGATATCCGCCTATGTGGGAAACCTGCTTTAATTTGTTTATATAGGTATGCTATGAATAACATGACTATCTTTACCTTTTTCTTAAAAATTTTGATTCAAACGTAGAGCGGTGGAATATTCCTTCTCTGCATCTGGATGGACAAATAGAACGGGACATGTAACACCATAACTAGCGGGTTGTGATATGTAACGAGTTTGACGGCACATATTCACAACATAATAGTACTGCAGTGTTTATTGGAACTAACAAAATATAATTATAATTAGGTATTTGCACATGGAATTGAAAGATTGGTTAATGAACCAAAGGAAAGTAAGTAGATATGACTAGTGAATTCTCTATTTAATATCTAATAAAGCGTTTGGTAATTCTGGTTAGAATGGCGCTTTATTTGAGAGTGCATGCTACAATGTTACTTTGACCTTACAAACTTTAATTCGAAAAGTGTATGAAATAAATAAATTGACATAAACAACTTTCACTATTATGAACGTGCAAAGAATGTCAGCATGAAAAATAATGAAACGGTATATGAACAACGCAAAATATATTTCTTTTTAACAAAATATCTTTCCATTTATGAGATCGTAAATAATTCACCGTTTAATTCTAGATAGTGAAGATGTTTCTACAAAGACCAACGATGTAAAGGATGACATTGATATGGTTGATTTAAAATTAGATCAGGACCAAGTTAGTATATTTAAAACATCACGAATAAACGTCCGAATAAGATCATTACTTTCGGACGTTTGTTAGTTATTATGGGATCACAGGTTAAATGTTCATTATAAAATATGAGAAATTGAGTTTCGCTTTATGATTAGTTCAAGTTTTGCGAATATATATATATATATATATATATATTAGAACACAAATAAAACGCGATAACAAACAAGCAATAA
>JAULBZ010007831.1:0-11175 GCA_032360805.1 Neoturris breviconis | reverse complement strand
GGGGGGGGGAGGGGAGAAGTAAGTAAGTAAGCGATATTATAAATATAATTGATTTTACCAATTTACAATATATCAATATTTAGAGATTGCGAAGCGTGAGTGTGCCACTATGTTCACAAGGAAATCATTTAAGACAGGAAAGCAAGCTCTGACAGAGGAACACAGGTCACAGACAAAGAAAAGATCCCGGCAAAGGAAAGGCAGAGGAAAATGGGCAAAGGAAAGGCAATAGGGCCAAGGCAGCAGACAAGGACCACAGGCAAAGGAGAGATCCCTAGCAGAGGCAAGTGGGTAAAGGAAAGGCAACAGAGACCAAAGCAACAGGCAAGGACCACAGGCACAGGCAAATGTCAAAGGAAAGAGACCCAGCGAAGGAAAGGCAAAGGATTGGAATCAGTACTATCAAATTTGGTCCCATACCAATTTACATAAAAAACAAAACACTTAATGTTTGGCCAGAACGTGAAAAAAAATTGATACCAGATTTGGAATCAGCACCATCAAATTTAGCCTCATACTAATTTTTTTAAAAAAACGAAGCAATTTTTTGCCAGAATTTTGCCAAAGAAAAGATTTTTGGTCCGAATTTTGAAAAATATATATTTGGAATCAGCACCATCAACTTTAGTCAAATTCAGATTGTCATTAAAAACGAAGCACTTTTAAATTTTGGCCAGAATGTGGCCAAAAAGGTATTTTTGGCCCGAAATTTGAAAAGATAATATCAAATTTAGAATCGGATCCATCAACTTTGGTCACCTAGCTACTGCAATTTTCATTAAAAACGAAGCCTTTTAATTTTTGGCCAGAATGTGACCAAAAAAGGAATTTTTGGTCCGAATTTTGAAACAAACATTGACATCAGATTTGGAATCAGCACCAAAAACAAAGCACCCAAAATTTGGCTAAAATTTGACCAAAAAAGATATTTTTGGTTCGAATTTAGACTATCGGCCTTATAATTATATTCGCTGTCTTCTTGTGTCCTGTTATTTGCATCGCGTTATGCTCCAATATACATATCCGCTATATATCTTTATTCAAATAAAGCGGACACCATTTGGACAAAGGAACGTTTACACCACCTAAATCAAAGAAGTTTGGCTATATCTTTGAAACGCGGTTTTTCAAAATTGGAATAATGTCTAAATATAGACATTGGTGGAGGGAGGGGGCAAAAATGCCTCTTTATCTAACTTCGGAACGAACAATGCTGAGGGCTTGAAAATTTCCAACCAACGTTATAGACAATTATAAAAAAATTTAAAAAATCCAAAAAAGGTTTTGATGACGACATTATTTTGGCGATGATCAAATTTGATGAAATTTTAAATTTTTTTACCACCCTTAAAAATGGACGTGGTTCAATCGTTAACGCACTTTTTTATTTTTGTATTCCGTAGAGGGTGGGGGGGGAGGGATTTTTACCCTCCCTCCCGGCATGAATAGAGTTAAGAACATTTGAGGCCTATATTGAAGAAAAACTAGGAGCAACGAGACTGACGAAAATTGGACGTGATCATATAAAAACAACGTGCATTTCTAGAAATGAGACTGGATAACTAGATGTTGGTAATACATTAAGAGAGAGTATAGGAGGATCTCCACTAATCGAATTCGTTCGCACGAATTCTAAATGAAGCCTTTACATAGGTTGAAAGCCACCTGACGTTCTAATGAAATAATCCAACGAATAAACCAATCAAATGCAAGATCATTTAGAGTGCAACAGAATACGGTTCCAAATATTTCTGTATGCCGACCGTGTATTTCCATCTATGGAAATAGGTAGCCTCGTTACCAAGGTTTCTTGCCCTTTCGAAACACGGAAGAGCAGCGAAGAAAGCCGCCGCAATTCCGTATTTCGAGAAAGCAAGAAGCTCTGGGAACGAGGTTGGGAAATAGGTGTATAGTCGGCATGTATAGTTATTTGAAACCGTACCCAGCATTCTTATACAATGCGTTAAAATTCTGAAGTAGTAGAACGTTGAAATACAGCTATTTCCTAGTGGGTAAAAATGTGTATATGGCCAGCAGCAAAGACGCCACAACAACTTATTGCTTTTTCTGGGTGAAAGACCTTGACCTTGAACCATTTTTTGTCCACTGGTATACCGAATATGTAAATGTAATTTTGGCATATAATTTTATCTCTATCTTAAAAATGTTGCATTGAAACTTGGAATTTTAAGCTTGAATTCTGCTAGGCAAAATAAAGCCAAAAGAAGACATTCCGTTGGTACATATGGATGTCACATGACGTGTGTGACTTCAGTTTCTATCAAAGAAATGTGTTCTTTTGACTTTCAGAATATTTACCTAGTGAAAGTCCACCTCCAGAATAATTTGATAGAATTGATTAGATAGAATGATTTTAAATCGAAATAAAAATCAAAAAACGCTCGAAGTTATTAAGGTACTGTTTTCAACGTGTCTGCTAAATTTCGTGGGTCTCGCCATCGCGAGTCTCGTGGATTACGTGCCCTCGATCCTACGTGGGTCTAGAATTATCTCGTGCCTTCGTAGGTCAATTTTTTACTCGTGGGTCCAATTTTTTTTCTCACGGGTCCAATTTTTTTTCGCGTGGTCCAATTGTTTTTGCGGTATGCACCTCTTTTTTAAACAACCAAGCCAAATTTCATACTTCATATTCGAACAGATAAAAATTGTTTGTATACAATTCTTCCAACGGAAATAAAACTTTGAACTAGCTAAAGGTGATTCAAGGAACTCTTACACGCTTAGCAATAAATAGGACATACAAACGAATGTATTTGAATGTCGAATGTTACGCTATTTGTGGCCTTGTCCACAAGACAAAAGTTTTCATTTCTCCCATTTCATTTTTTTTTGCGAAATATGAATCAAAGATTTTGATGTGCAGACTATTACAATTCTAAAATGTTTTTTTTTCATATCATACATAAGCATTATTTTCATTTCAATTGTATTCCATCATTATGGATTTGCAAAGGGATTTATTTTGTTGAAAACTAATAGACCTTGTCAAAAAGATAATGAAAACGAGGCGTTTGTTGCTCAAAGTAGAAACTTGTTGCAATGCAATAACTTCCAGTCACTGCACAAAAAGAAATTTATTGCATTGCAACAAGTTTATACTTTGATCAACCAACGCTTTGTGTTAATTATTTGTGAAAACGTCATTGACAAAAGGTATAAGGGTGGCCGGAATGTAGGTGCCAGTCACACGTGTTAACCTTATGTGTATAAGTTAAGTAAATAGTATAAATATTATTAACTTTTTCCTGTCAGACACCCGTATTTGTAATATTTTGACGGTCATTCTTTACTTCTTTTTCATGTTTTCGGGGTGTAAAAATAACAAACACATTTAAAATAATTTTCATATATGCTGGTAATGTAACCCCCTTAAACACAAGTATTAAAGGAGAATTTCTGTGACAAAATTAATAATTTCAGGGGGTTACGACCTTAGGAAAGAGTTAATAGGAGCATGTGTTTCGAAGTGCATCTTCCCATTTCGAATATCTCCATTTATTTTTGTCTTTAAAGAATGTTGGTAAATTCATTATCTTCTGTTCATAACTCGTTCTTAAGTGATGTGGGATAGTAGGGAATAATAGAAGCGGTTTGCTGCACCATTTCGCATCCATGCTTGAGCACACTTTCCAATAGGTTGTCCTCGTCCAAAACGTTTTATAAATCAGAATTTCCCTATATTAATAAATATAAAAATATATTATTATAATATAAAAACAATATATATATATATCGCTACTAAATAGTTCTTTTCACACCAGTAATTTAAGGATTGAAAATACCACTATGTTTGCAAGTGAAATTTTAAGACAGGGAAGTCGGCAGATATAGAGACCAATGAATGAAACACTTATATTTTGTGTCGCATATTAGATATCTCGGATAAAGAAAGCAATATATCGGTTAAATGTGATAACTTGTTTGCCATATAAATGCTCCGTCGATATGACTGCAGAAATAGGGATGAGACAGAACATCGTTTCAGCGAGTTATATTGGCTCAGACGTTGATTAGAGACCTTCTCCATAATTCTTTGTACCGAAGAAACCAATCAATTGCAAGCACGTTGACTTAACACTCTTCATCGTAGATTAATTTTCCCAAATTTTCTGATTTTGACTTCTTTAAAACTATTTAAAATATCTGCTTTTGGAAGCTAATTTTGGAGATGGCTCCTTCGAATTAACGATACATTTCACGAGTTAGAATTAAGAAAATAAATTTTGAAAGATATCCACAGCTCCTAACGGAGATATCCATCAAGACAATTGGATATTTTTCTCATTGATTACCTGGAATGGTGAACTGCTACTGGTTTAAGTGGTAAAAGAAGTTGTGGAACAGGATCTAGTTCATTAACAAATCGTAGTTTACGAAATGAGCCAATCATTTCATCGTGTTTATTGGCGTAGATTCTATCTCCTACACGTGGTTGTCCGAATGTTATTAAGCTAGATTCAAGATGATTCCAAATTGAATGCTAAGGAATTAAATGAGTGTATTTTAAACCAAATAGGACTGATGGGCGGATCTCCTTATCCCCACCCATATTTTTTTCATAACTTTTTTCCAATAATACGATTTTGGTAATTTGAGAAAAATTGAAATTCGTGCAAAACTTTGAAATTTCAACTTGGACAAAAGACCTTGAATTTTGATTAGCAAGACGAATGACACGAAAATTCGAATTTGTTCCAAGAGCCTGGGTATTAGATTGCTAGAGCTGAATTTGCGAAGATCCTAAGTCCTAAATCTGTGAGATAAATCTCTAAGGTTTTCTCTTAGTCGTTTTCGCATTTATGTTTAACTTGGAGCGTCTATTATTCGTCAATATTCGCAAATTGTCTCATAATATTTGACCAAGATTGTAGTACTTTGAAACTTGACGACTTCTATAATTCTATTTTACATCTACAAGTCAAATGTCTAGGCTATACCTAGCGTAGAAGGTGAGTTAAAGGTTATATTCTAAAACAACTTTGGGTTAAATTCCTAATATTATTAAATTGAGGCAAAAAAAGGTCGCATTCAAAGAATGTTATTATCAATCAAAGTTATCAATATAGTGCTAATTATCAAACTTGTTCCTCTGATGATAGACCTTAATCGTACCATGTTTCAGGAATTTAGTTTTAACTGCTTCAAAAGTTATTAACTGAGGAAGGGGCGAAAAAGCCCAAACCTATTGGGGTTAACTCTATTTGGTTAACTCTATCCACCTCTCGATCTCGGTTATTTTGCTAATACTTTGCAACTACTGGGCAAAATAAGCCGAAATAAGTCTATTCCTATCTTCCTATGGGCCAATTAATAATATAAAAAAAACTTTCCAATTTGCATTTGAGTTGCCTAATAACCAAGTTTTGACAAGATTGTAAGTCTTTTTTTTTATTATTTTTTTTCATTTTCTTTCATGCATTTACGCCATAATTCCAATCTAAAAATTACTTTTCCAAAAAAACCCGGAAATTATGTTATAAACAACTGCTAACAGAATCTGAAAACGGAATATATCAACCTCGTTCCCAGGGCTTCTTTCCGCTTTTTGACGGCAGAGACATTAACTTTATTTGATCTGTTTTTTTTTACTTATGTAAGTCTGGGGAAGGGATATGTGGATTCCACCCACCGCCTCCCTCCCCTCCGTCTTTTTTGATGAGGATATGCAACATATTTAAAACTTGGCGCAGTGGTTGACCCATTACAAAAGGAACATTTTGGTTCAAATATTTTTTTCCGATGTCATTAGGTTTGCTGTGACGTCATCAGTAATATGTATTTTTATTACTCGAAATGATTTTAAAGCTTGTTTTCAGAATACTTAAGTTGTGTATGCATACGTTTCGTTTTTTGTTGTAGCAACAATCGAACATCGAATAACGTTGTTCTAGCGTCTTTACGGCGGACTTTGCCCACTGGGGTGGGGTTGGTTGGCATGAGATGCAGATTTGTTGCAAAAATGGATTGATAGCATTCTCTTTTCTGAAATTTCCATAAAATAGAGGTGGGAGGGTAATGTGAGACGGTTGTAAAAAGATTAAAATTGCTTAAATAAATTTGGGGGTTTAATCAAGTGAATAGAGGGGGCGCTTTACAATTAAACACTTGAGAGTACCTTGGGAATAAACGATATTTTTGCCAATGAGAACAATTAGCATTAGAAAAATTGTAGAAGTTTATCTTACTTTCATTTTTCCGACAATAGCTAATATTGATGCTATAGCTCCACCAAGAGAATGTCCAGTAATGATATATTTTTTTGATCCATCGTTTAAATAAGAATAAATGTCATCGTACAATTTTACAAAAGCCTTCCAAAAATATGCATTGATAGTCGCTGTTTCTCCACCAATTTTGACTTTACGGCCATTCATTTTGATAAACGCCGATTTTAATTGATCCATCAGTTGTTTCGGACTTAAAAGTAAGTGAAGAATTTCAATTTTTCTTTGCTTTCAATTTTCGATTTCAAAAGTTTCTAGACTAGATAAAAATATAATGTAATGATAGGAAGGCAGCCTTTACATGGACCCCGAAAGGCGGATTTTCATTAAGTTAATTCGTTCTCACGAGTTCTAAATGAAGCCATTCCATTAATTGAAAGCCGTTAGGTGACGTCGGTTTCAACCAGTAATTGCTTCATTTAGAATTCGTGCGAACGAACTTGCATAGTAAAAATCCGCCTTAAACGAGCTTGCAAATGATTGGTTTCTTCGGTTCGATGAGACCAATCAAGTGCAAGATCGTGTATGGTAAAACTCATTTAGGAGTCTATGTAAAGGCTGCCATAGAACAAGTTTACTAAAAAAAGTTCTCTACAAAAGCCCAAAGAAGAATTGGACGTCACGTGATTGTCAATTTGTACCAATAGAATAAGTTCTTTTGACTTTTGCAGCGCATTTTTCGTCTCGTGGAAATCCATTCTTGAAATCAACACGGTAAAAGGCTACCGAATAAGAGCCTGTATGTTTGCTATACGGCAGTATTTCAGCAAGATGTGAGCAAGGGGTGTTAACTATATTTTACGGGGGGGGGGGGGGGGTTGGGGCAAAAAGGCCCTACCTGGGAGATTTTTCTCCATAAGTTCCAAACAACGAACCTAACTATACGGTTCAAAAAATTTAATATAGAAAGTGATTAACTACGATTTTGATCCAGGACGCCAATAACATGGGTGATTTTTACAGAGGGCGTGTGGCGTGTTTTGCTCGTAGCGCCCCAAATATTTGTAAATTTTATGTAAAATCCGTTTATATAGTTAACTATCATTTATTCCAAGATTTTTAGTGTTCTGCACAAATTTTATGTTAGAAGAGAAAATAAATTCGTTTTGAATAAAAAATGCTGACGTCAACAAAATATTGAAATTATCTTAGAAATTATTTTTTATATAAATTGACTATTTATAATAAACTTAGTTTGGGACAATTTTAGACCTTCTAGCATGTTTAGGTCAAAAGTTAAGAGAAAGGGCAATTTTGCCCCACCACCCTTGTCTAATATATTGTTCACCAAATACCCCTAATGTTGATTTTATTTGCTACGCATGCGCATTATACTAAAATTACCACTATTAACACAATGCGCATGCGTAGAAAAACGCTCTCGAGAATTTTTCGCTTGAGCAGAACATGAGCGGTATAGAAATCCTACATTAGTTTCTACAGTTTGACAGAATACCGAACATGAACTTATTCAAAGTCCGCAGTAAAGACGCTAGAACAACTACGTTTGACATTGTTCTAGAATATTGACTGAGGTCTTTTTGAACAAGTTTTTGTCCATTGGACAAGATCTACTGAAACTAGAATAACAAGTTATGAGATTAAGTAGAAATTTGGGATTTGTATACGCCTACTGTGCTCCGATTCGGTATAGTCGCACTACATACACTAGAAATCAAGAAATACAAGAAATCTGTCTAAGTATGCGGATAGTGTAAAGAAGTCGGATAGATAGTGGAGTCGGTAGAGCAGTCGATCGGAAAGCAGGAGGTCCTGAGTTCAAATCCCGCTCGATCCAATTTTGACTATAACATCTCATCAGCAATTATATCACACGTGTGTGAAATTAGCCACTCCACGAATCTATATGCATACATGGACGAGTTTTTAGGCACTGCATAGTGAATTATTCAGGACTTTAGTCACCAGTCTTTTACATTAAAACTACTTTGCAGGAACACGATAGCAATGCACGGTTCGAACACGGAGCAAATACTAATCCGTATGCAGCAGTCTTTCACACAGATCAATCAAGTAAATACTGTATTTCCTCAACTTCATTCCCAGGACTTCTTCTCTCTATGACGAGCGCCTGGATAAAAGTCAATTCATACATTGCATTGCCATGCCGACTTGAATCAATGTCAAAATCTAGGCGATTGTAGGGCTTTTGTAGGGTGGGTGCTTATTCGAGGAAGGGCGCTTATTTAAATGTGAATACTTATTTAAAAAAAATGCGATATGTTAATTACACATACCTTTGTGTGCCACGGAAAGAAATGACTTTTGTGTTTCCATATTCAGCTATAAGAACTTTCACTCCAGCACCACCAGCAAGAATGAAATCCGTTGAAACGTGAATAATGTTGAATTGAGTTCCAGGAATCTTTTGTCCATTTGCTGCAGCATTATCGTAAACATAATCTGAAGCTTTCCATGCAATCTGAATGTCCTTTGTAGTTATGAAGTATTTCCTGTGTGAAATAATCGAATCACGCGAATGACTACCCAGCCGGAAAATCCTCTTCAAAGTCAGAAAAATAATGTTGGAACAACGCTGTTCTAACGTTATTTTGCTGACTTTGAGCAGGTTGCCAGCTGGGTACTGTTATGCGTATTCGTATAACTCCATAGTTGAGATTATGTATTGCCTTATATGGTAATGCATATTCTTTATTTGGCTTTAATCGCATGTAGTTTCTTTTAAGCTTAGTTCTCATCTGGCGCTAACGAGGTGATAAGGAGCGTATAAGTTCGTAATTTTGCTTTTATCCATCTACTCACTTTAGTACCGTTGCTTGTATCTTGTCAGATAAAATTGCACAAACGCAAACACTGTAGTGTCTACAGTCCAGACTTGCAACGTAGCTATCGTGTAACATGCAACATAGAGATATCTCTACATTGCAACATGCAATGTAGCTATCGAGCAACTTGCAACAGTGTAAGTTTAAAACCGGCTCTTTAGCGCACTTTATCGCTCCTTAGCGCGCTCCTTAGCGCCGGGTGAGAACCGAGCAAGAATCGTTTTCACTTATAAAGAAACAAAGCAGTTTAGGTTAGGTTAGAACTGAAATTTTACGATGTACGAGCAAGGATGTTTGGTGCCACAAACAAACATGTGGCAAAATAGTAAATTCGTAAGATCATATGGTGAGATCAACTTGGTACAAAATACAAGCGTTAGGAACTATCTCAAACTTTTTGCTCCAAAACCAACTTTTTTGGGGCGTTGGTAATGGTGAAATCCACCGTCCACCGTCCACTGTTCCACCGTTCCACCGTCCACAGGCTGTGAACCACCGTCTGAAGTAATATTTTTTTTAAAAAAATAAAATTGATATTTTACAGACAAAGAATATATTTTTTAAATTATTATTTTCTTATTTTATTTTGCTATATATTTGAAAACAATAAAGAATTCATATACAAATTCGAATGTGAACACTTCTTCTATATTCTACTTGTTTTATTATACATTCGTACATTATATTTGTTTGTATTTTTTACCGGGTAGACATTTCGATTGTTATGTTTTGAATCATAGTAACATGCGAGTAACAAAACTGTGGCTATAATTGATGATCGAAATCAAAATCATCAAAGTAACTATATCCCTTACATCATCGTGGGGCCATTTGAAAACATAGTTAACAATAAAAAGACATTATATCTACTTGAATTTTGACATTAGTCGCGTCTATTGTCATTTATACTAACTCGTTTTTAATATTGACGATTGCTAGGACAGTAAATGTAGTAATTGACTGAAGGTAACTATCATATGATAGAATCATCTGATGTTTCAAATATATTCCTTCGTTCATGGCACGCCATAAGTGCTTTTTTAATGTACTATGCATATAATTATTCTACAACAATCTACTGTATCAGATTATATGTCAACTTTTTGAGCGGAAAAACATAGGGAGTGTCAGATAGATCCCTTGAGTGGGACTGAGATTTTCGAATTTTGTGACGTCATAGAGAGCAGGATATATTTTAATTCAGAAATTTAATCATTTTATCATAAGGAACAAAGATCTCGCATGAAGTATGAAGATAAACCATTTAACGAGAAGTAAGAGTCACAAGACTTCACGTGACCAAGTATGAAGATGAACCAACAATGGTAAGTACGATTTCAGTTCGCTATGATGTCGCCATCGCATGGCCGCCATTATACAATCAAGTATATAACTATTAACCTAAAGCCTAACCATAACCATACCAAACAAACTCTCATGCTAAGCGATTATCCTATAAACCTAAGCCATAACCAATAAAAGTCTACAATTATAAAAACCTAAATCATAACCAAACCATGCTATAACTTACAAACTTAGATCATGCCCAAACCTTTAACCCATAGATACCATAACCATGCTAAAAAGTCAAAGCCGGTAAGAAGAATGAGCAAAAAGAAAAGATTTTCTTTTTTGGTCTGTAAAATGTAAAAATCTGGTATGTAAAATATTATCTTAGAAGGTGCGGATTTCATCAACGCCCTTTTTTGGTTAGGATTAAGTCAACTAATATTGTCAAAATCCAACAAAAATGAATATGTACAGAAATGTGTTAGGTCAACGAACTTGTAATGGATCGGTTTCTTCGGTACGAAGCAAATAATTAATTCAAGAGAAATCATTTTCTTCTACAGAAAACATAACAGATTATAATACTATTGCAGCCAGTTCAGATGGTATCAGTTCAAATCATTATCTACATTCAATAGAAGAGAACATTGTAGCAGAAATGTTCATGAGAAAGAATAGTGCCATTGTATAGTACTACGTACCATGAACGTATCATTGTTAACCCTATTTACCCCGGGGTACTTTGTACCACAACCACCGAAATTTCCGTATAACTTCTGATTCACTTATCGTTTTAAGCCCAAATTTGGTGACTTTTCACCTTATTGTATTTA
>JAULBZ010007828.1:0-11178 GCA_032360805.1 Neoturris breviconis | reverse complement strand
TGAAGAACACCAATGATTAACTGCAATCTTGTTGACAAATTTTACATTATTATTCAAATTGAGTTTATCTATATCTTACAAAACAGTGTAGTTGTAGATCATCCCCTTCCCACCAACAGAGAAGAATTATTCATTCGAAAGAAACAGATCAATTATAGCCTCATTGACATAATGGCACTTGAAATTATTATTATAAACTTAATTGAAATATTTTGTAACTTCTCATTTCTTTTTATCTTATAGTTGATGGTGGATATTCTGAATGGTCTGTTTGGTCAGCTTGTGATGTAACGTGTGGAGACGGGATAATAACTCAAACAAGAGAATGTATTAATCCAGAACCAAGTGTTTTTCCAGTAGGGGCAGATTGTGTTGCTTTAGGAAATGCTGTAGAAACAGCTACTTGCTCAGAGGATCCTTGTCCTAGTATGTATATTATTTTAAAACATGCAATCTCGACATAACAACACCCCAGTATATTTCTCGTTATAACAAACTCAATGCTCGTTCCCCTGCTGTTTGTTAACAAACTCCTCTTTCTATATAACAAACTTTCGTTTTTATGAACCAATTTTTGTATTTCTTAAAAATGCTTCCTATAAGCCCTCCCTATAACGAACCCTATATATCCTATATAAATATTTTGTTTTTATTCACATTGAGAAAGCTAAGGATCAGGAACCTTTAGTCACTTATATGCGGTATAAGGAAGTTATATTTACTTATATTCGATAACAAAATTGTACAGTACTGGAAATAAAAAGAAATAATCACTGTAGAGGAGACATTTTGGGGCATACAAGCCTGAATATAACTGCCAGACATCATCTGTTGAGGAGTGTTTTTTTGAGTATAGTGTTCAGCTTTTAAGCGGAATACTATACTCAAAAAACACTTCTCCACAGGTAATGTTTGGCAGTTATGTTCAGGCTTGTCATAGCTTCTGTGCTCAAAAACCACTCCTTCATAGTGATTATTTGTTGTTATTTCGAAGACCACTTGAAGCAAGATGTTTCAACGCACTGGTATATATTCTAATATGTCAACTCTCTACCTTCAGAGCTATGGATGAATGTTCAAAATTTCTAGAATATCTAATTTGCTTTATGCAATGCATATTCTAGGTTTGTCAACAGTGCTGGAAGTAAGAGCAAGTTATCACTATGGGGGCGTTTATTTATTTATTTTTTTAAAAATCATTTCCCCCTATTAAGGCTGAGGCCACTACTAGAAGGGGTTCCTTTTTACCCTCTCCAGATCTTAATTATAGGGGGCGCTTAAAAGAGAGGGGCGTTTATTTCAAAATAAATATTTTGGGACCTGTAGAATTATTAAAAATGGAACCATATGATAAGAAGTTCATTTCTATCAACTAAATATCAACGAATATCGAAGCTTTTACACTACATTATTATCGAGAAGGAAGGGAAGGGTGTTTTCTAGGAGGAGTGGCGTTTATAATTTTTTCAATTTTTGAGGGGGCATTTAATAGAGGAAAAGCTCTACTAATTTTTTTTTTTTGTATAATATATAACTGCTTCTTACTTTCAGTTAATGGTGAATGGAGTGATTGGACATTTATATCTGGAACAGCATTTTGTAGTGCTACATGCAATTCAAATGTTGGTAGTTATACGATAGAGCGTTATTGTAATGATCCACCAGCAAATGCACAAGGAGAGCAATGCGAATTACACGATGGTTCTGGTACATCTGTGGGTGCGGGTACAGCTGAAGTTGTGATGGAGACTTGCAATACGGCTCCATGTCCAGGTAAGTACCATTCATCAACTCATTCACATAGATTACATACAAACTTATCAATGTTTCTAAAGTCCTGCAAATCGGACACTCGATATACGGTGGTTGAAATAAGAGTAAACTAGCTTTAAGCCCCCCCCCCAATTGCATCAATGTTATCTTTAATGTTAAAAAGGTAAATAGAACTTTTCTTGAAGAAACCTCTTTTCCCCAAGGTGACATCAGTTTAAACACCAAATATTAAACACATAGATTCTAATTTTATCAACCAAAACCCTTAAAAATGGGTGAGGCGAATAAATGAGGCAACTTTTTCAAATCTATGTTGTAGCATTCCGTTCTCTGTATGATTTCAATGGGCAATACCAAATTTCAACTGAAAATGTAAAACGGTTCTCTTTTCTTAGCTTAAAATCTTCAAAAAAATAAATAAATGAGCGAGACTAATACGTGAGGCGAATTTTCCATAAAATTATATCCCTTTGTGCTACAGGGGAGTTTGGTTTAAAGTGCCAAATTTCAACAGAAAACATAAAACAGTTCTGTTTTGATTGGTCGAACACCTTTAAAAAAGCAAAAAAATGTTTTGATAATTTAAGCTAAATTTACCCATTCAGTATCGTTAAAAATAATTGTTTGATAATAACCACGAGAGGTTTCGAAATTATAATCAATTTAAAAAATACTTTGGAATGTTTCGCCATCATAATAATAATTTCTTATTTAAAAAACATAAAAAGGTTTTGATTACGAAAGCCTAGTAGTGCCATAATAGTGCCGTATACAATGGATGCTTCAGTTTCATGCAAATTTTCGATTTATTAAAATTGACAATTTTGTTGCTCATGAAGTAATTATAACCCAGTGGGCATTAACTTGTTCAAAGTCCGCATTAAAGACGTTAGAATAGCGTTGAAGATGTTGTTCTAGCGTCTTTACTGCTGACAAGTTTTTGCTTACTGGGAAGGAATGGGAGGGTTTGAATGCGAGATAGTAGTATTAGCTAGTATGAACAGTTTTCTTCTACGAAAGCTAAGATGACTATATGCATATTGTTGATAACATTGGTGTTATTTCATGCTCTAAATAATCACTATGGTGGAGTGGTCTATGAGCATAGCTTCATGCTATAAAGCCTGAAGCGATGCTTAAAATATGTCCTCCACCACAGTGATTATTTACTCGATCACTGGTTTGCATACAGATTATGATGTTGTTCAAATAAAGTACGAATCAAGTATCTGCATTGTATTATGACGTTGTTTGTATTTACTTTATAGTTAATGGTGGATGGGGTGAATGGGATATAGTGTGCCCTGTCACATGTGGGGGTGATTCTACCCCACAAGCTCGAGTCAGACTTTGCAATAACCCAGAACGAGAGAATGGGGGTACCTATTGCGATCTTGATGAGGATGGTGGCGTCTTTGATGATATGCAGGAGGAATCATTGGTGTGTGATGATACAACGTGTCCCGGTACATTATTTATGTTTATTATTTTATGTTTATATGGTATTGGAAGGGTTGCACCAGGAATACGCTGGTTACAACAAACAATGCAGACTCGACTATTACCTCTCGTTGGTCAGTAAATTTGCCTAATATCCAAATCATACGCTGCAGTATTGAATAAACGGAGGGGGATGTAATAACCGAGGGTTGGAAATTCTTCCAAATTAGCCCAAAAAATCAGGAAAAGTCAAATCCAACAATTTTTTTCTCTGAAAATGGAAAATGTTTTGCCAAACAAGATGGCTGCCGCACAGTGAGCATAGAATATGCATACTTTCCGGTTGGAATAAAAGCGGGGGGGGGGGGATTTTCCAAAAATCAATAAGCTCTTCCTTATTCGATACTGCATCGTAGTCTATTAAAATAACGGTGAGGATCTTGTGGTATCACTTTAATATTATTTCCGTATTTCCGTATTGAATTTCGTACCGTTTGAAAACAGTGGAAAATATTAAAAATATATATAATTCGGCATTTTAAAAAAAAACAAATCTGATGAATGCAAATGGCAAATATTTATGTGAGCACATGGCGCCTTAACAAAGTCAAAAAGGCATCGTTTTCGACGTTGATAAGACATCTGTGCCAGCAGAGTACTATGATGCTTACTTTTATATATAATTTATATTACTCTCTAACTTTAAACGGAAATACTCTGTGTTAAAAATTAAAGAATATTAAGAATCACAAAAACACGTTAATAAGTATTATTATGTGTTATTAGTTGATGCTGTCTGGGGTCCATGGATGGCTGTTGCCGGTCCAGTTTCATGCTATTTAAACAGTTATTATGCAATTGTTGATTCCCCAATTACTTGTGGGACTGGTTTTCTTGCAGAAGAACGTACCTGTAACACAATGGGGGTATCTAATGGAGGTAGTATGGATTGTTTTGGTGATGCTACACGTGTAACAACAACGATCTGTAGTAGTCCCGTAGTTTGTGACGGTAAGCGATTTTTGATTGATTTATTATAATACAGACGTTTGACGATTATCATGCTAAGAAGAAGCTACTGTTTAATTTTTTCTATTACCCGCATAAGAGCGCACCTCATTTAAAAGCGCATGCACTTTTCTCTGGATAAAGACTCGTGCGCCCTTTTCTCGAACATTATCTTAGGGTCGTTGGTTAACAAAAATACTTGTATTTTCGCCATAATTATTGGATTTTAGCCTGTTTCGCAGACCCGCCCCGCGGCAAAAAAGTGCCCTGTGGTTCGCCGCGTTTTCTCGCCAGACGTCGAGTTTGTAGTACAGGCTATTGGATTTGTGATATAATCAGTTCCCTGGTACGCTCATATAGTTCTTAAAGTGACTTACATATATCTTCAAATTTGCCAGACACACTCAAAGACATGCAATAAATCTGCAATAAAGTCAAGCTCGTCCTCAGCCCAATAAAAAAAGTCAAAAGGGGCTGGGGACGAGTTTGCAATAAAGTGTGTTATGTCAACGAACTTGTAATTGATTGGATACATCGGTACAAATAAACCAACCCATTGCAAGATTGCTGACTCGGTAGATGAAAACGAAGTGTTAGCTGCTAAAGTAAACTTAGTTACAATGCAGGACACTGCACAGAAAGAAAGTTATTGCATTGTAACAAGTTTACTTTGAGCGGTCAATATCTCGTTTTCATTGTGAGATGCTCTCTTAAAAGAGCGTTTTATCTGAAGTAGAATCAGTTTATGCAGGACACTGCACAAAAAGGAAGTTATTGCATTCTAACAAGTTTACTTTGAGCAGTCAATGTCTCGTTTTCATTGTGAGATGATGCTTTCTTAAAAGAGCGTTTTATCTGAAGTAGAATCAGTTTATGCAGGACACTGCACAAAAAGGAGTTATTGCATTCTAACAAGTTTACTTTGAGCAGTCAATATCTCGTTTTCATTGTGAGATGATGCTTTCTTAAAAGAGCGTTTTATTTACTTCGTTTACATCTTATTAGTTTTCACAGGTTCCCTGAGAGGTCTCCTAAGGATGCTGGCACCAGTTAGAGAGGTTCCATGGTATAATTAAATTATTGTTATTCTTGTTAGTGGACGGTGGATGGAGTGAATGGAGTGTTGTGTGCAGTGAAACCTGTGGATGGGGAATAAAAACGCTGGAACGAACTTGTGACGAACCTGCTCCGGCCGGTGGAGGAGCTCTTTGTGTTGATTTGAGCGGTGACCCGTCAGCTGGCCCTGAAGTTATATTTGATGGATATTGTTATCATTTGCATTGTCCTAGTAAGTTGACTTTCTCTTCCGTTAATGTCGCTAAAATAACATAACGGTGTATTTTCGATGTTGACTACAGAGAAAGCTTTGTGTATTGTGTAAGAGGAATGGATTATCACGCACGCACCAGTACCGTATTTGCTCTAATAAGGGCCTGTATGAACATTTGAGTGCGGCCCTAATTTGAGCCTAGGCCGAAATCAGAGTAAATAGTCACTTTGGAGGGAACATATTATTCCAGGATCGTACATGGATCATTTAGTGGTAAAACTAAGAGCAAATAATCGCTGAGGAGGAGGAATTACTGAGCATAGCTTCAAGTTGCATCGCCTGAAGCTATGTTAATAAGTCTCTCTTCCTCAGTGCTTATTTGCTCTTATTTTGGCCACTGTCATTACATTGTATGTTGTATTTTAGCGGAATCAGTTGACTGCAACTTTGACACTGACATATGTTCGGTAGAACTAGGAACGGATAGTGAACCACTAAGATGGAACCTCGCTACTAGTGGAAGTCTATCCTCCGGGACTGGTCCTTCTACTGGTTTTGGTTGTGCTGGTGGATATATGCTATTTGAATCATCAAACGCTGCCCCAGGAAGTACACCTGAGATTTATATCCCTTATACGAGTGACTTTAGTACATTTAGCATTGAACGCAATAGAATTCCTATGCCAGAATCTGGTTTATGCATGCAATTTTATTGGTACTACTTCAGTGATATGGTCATCCCTGCTGCTGGAGAGTTCACTATATCTCAAGTTTCCGCAACATCTGGTTCTCTTTTAAAACTAAATATACCTACTATATCAGCTACTGCCACATGGCAATTTGCTCAGATTGACTTTACCAACCAGGATTTGGATCCAACATTTAAAGTAAGACAATCAATTTACTCTTTCCACAGTCGAACCTGGTTAAAGGTTGATTTCCATTAGGCGAAATCAGCATTTTTCGTCAAATTTGGTGACGTCATAGCGAAATATTGAAAGCTGATTTAGCACATTTTTCTATTAGGTACGACCAACGCCACTATTTCGGTAAAGGTTAATTTAGAGCACATAAAAGTACGGTTGTTAGCATCACACAACATTCTCCAGTGATGCAAGATAAGAAAAATCGATTTTTTGGGCATTTTTAGACCAAATTTGATTGGATGACGTCAAAATTTCCTAAAATAAATATTAACTTTTAAATTTTTGAGAAATAATAATTGCAAAGAATATGAAACGCTATTGACACTTAATAATGGACACTTGTCATAAGACCTGCAAATTTCCCTCTGTAAAAGCCTCCTTATTGCGTTGAGCGACTGGAAATGAACTTTAATCAATATTTTTGAGTTTTAGCAAGCAATACACACCATAAGCCAAGCGCAAGTGCTGAAAATGACCACTAGAAGTCCCCTGAGATTTATCTAAGAGATTTATCTTGTAGACTTAAGACTTTTTGCAAACTCGACAAATTTTGTGGCTTCTAGCAGCCTAGTACTCCAGACTACAAATGCGAATTTCCGTGCAGTTCGTCTTGCTAATCGAATTTTTTTTGCCTAATTTAAAATTCCGAATTTTTGCACAAATCTTACTTTGTCTCAAATATTTATGTAAGGGGTTATAGATAACGGTTTCCTCCTTCCTTATTTTAAACTTTTTCTTCAGATCCTTGGATTTTTGACAAACAAATATGTTTCTACTGTTATAAGTTGCCATCTTTTTAAAAATTGCTCAATACCTTGTTAAAAGACAAAAGAATCGTTGCAGAAAATTGCAGAAAATTTTACCTTAAGCCTATCTAGACGACTTGGGAGGAGGGGGACAGCTAATTTGACCCACCCCCTGAAGTTTTTAAACTCTATGCTCTTGGAACTTGGTGGCATATAGCATTTATCTATTTGAAGCATTTCTTGGCAATATCAACATGACTTCATATTCTATTAGCCATTTCTTGAAACCACTTAAAGAAATTACTGAAATATTTTTTAAGATTTTGGCGCCTCATGGATTTCCAAGAAGAGATAAACTAATAAATTCAAGTACAAATTGGTCTGCTAATATCCAATAGTGTTTGTATTCCAAATTATTATCTTCCCTTGATAAAAATAAACTTGGAGAGATAAAAAATCTATCCCAAAATCCAAAGACCTCTACAGAAATGATAACGTCCTCGGAAATATTCCGACACTTGCAAATGTATTTTTATGTCAAACCTTGTTCCCAGGGCTTCTTCTCTTTTGACGTTTAACGCTATGAGAAAAGGAGAGACGTCAAGAGAGAAGAAGCCCTGGGAACGAGGTTGTGTATAATTACAACCCTACCAAATTTGGTGGTAAGGGAATTTGTGTTCTCGAGATATGAAGGGAGGTGATCAAATTGCTCCTCTCCTCCCCAGTCAAAAATATCTTTCAAAATCCCGAAAATTTTGTCCACCAAAAAAATGTGCGCGCCGATTATTTTGTACTTTTGGGTACTTTATTAAAGATTTAAAAATACCGATACAAACAAATTTTGTTCTTGGTCACCTTGTGTGTTAATATATAACTACAATCTTTACCAAATATACGTGGACAAAATGAAATATTTGCAAAAATTCGAAATTTCAACTTCAAAAAAGTCTATAATTTTGATTAGGCGTGAAAATCCGAATTTGTTTCAAAAGCCTTGGTACTAGGCTGCTAGAAGCAACAAAATTTAAGTCTACAAAATAAATCTCTGAGATAAATCTCAGGGACTTATTGTGGTCGTATTCCGCATTTTTGTCTTGCTTGTGGCGTGTATTTAAACAAATGTATGTATGTAAATTTGAATGTCCAAGAATGTACGTCGTGATCGAGAGTATTGTAGCTATAGATGAAAATAATTTGGGCTTATCGTTACTCTTGCATTTGATAGGGTTCTTCACAATCAAATCCAAGATCGTTTAGGGTGAAACGCAGTTAGGGGTTCATATAAAGGTTGGCCAAAAACCTCTTGAATGTTCTTATAACGTCTTTACGGTGGACTTCAAATAGGTTTTTGCCTATTGAGTATGTTTATGCAGCGTTGTTAACGTTCCTAAAACGAGCTCCCATTTTTTTATCTAGGGATGCTGCAGTCGAAATAATAGCAAAAAACTGCTGTGGAGGAGAGTAGTTATTTGCTCTTATTTTGACAACTGGGTATGTTTTTGCTAAAATTCAACCTCGTTCCCGGGGCTTCTTTCCGCTGGGAACGAGGTTGGATAAGAGTGTGACAATTATGCTTGTGACGACTTTTTTGAAAACGTGAATGTATTTTTTTAACCATTTCTTAGATTGTATTTTATGCCAGAAAAGCAAGTGCTTTTGATGATAAGGCGATTGATGAGATCAGATTTTACCCAATGCCATGCACAAGCGTTTCCAGTTATACAGATGCCGTAAGTAATATTCTTCTTACATACTAGAAGGTTCATATTCTTCCCAGCCGCAAAAACCTGTTCAAAGTCAGCAAAATAACGTTAAAACAACGTTTAAAGAACATGGTTCCAACGTTATTTTGCTGACTTTGAACAGGTTTTTGCCGGCTGGGTTATGTTCATATTGTCTTTTATAAACGCCTCCATCTTTCTAATACCTTTCTTTAAAAACGTTCCCCTCCCTCTATGTAATTTGAAAACTTTGGTGGAGAAGACTAAATATACCTGTCGGACATCACCTGTGGAAAAGTATCTTTTAGCATAAAGTATTGTTTTCAATATTGAAGCTGAAAACTGTACTCAAAAACACTCCTCCACAGGTCGTACCCGGCAGTTATTTTCAGACTTGTGATACTTATGTGTGATAAACATAACGTTAAACTAAAACATCTTATTTTTAGCTTTCTGGTGTATTCATCAGTGGTTCCTGGTTCGGGGCGTAAAAAAAATATTTGGAAAACTTTTTTTCTTCTTCTTATTTTTGCTTGAAAAACATTTTGATTTTATGGAGAATTATGGAGATCAAAAAAAAAATTACCTTAAATAATTTTTTTTTGCCCACCTGTTTTTCTTTGATGACGTCATCATAAGAAATGACGTCATCACAAAAACAATTATGCAAAAATGTTTATTATGGGTTGATCCAACTTCCTGGAATTTCAAGACTACAGCATGGTTCTATCAAAAGTCAATAACCCAGTAGAAATAGGGTTAAAGAAATTTTCTTAGTTTGGTAATGCACACAATATGTACAGACGATGGCAGCTACCGTCCTTTTTCATGTATAATCAAAAGTTGAAAGTAGGAAATAGAGAGAGCAGTTTCCATTGGAAACTATGTAGCATAACATCAACATTTTATAATTCACTATTTAATGCACTTATCTATTGTTTAACTAAACGAGAGTTGCATTAAGTTGATTCTATGAGTATATTATCCCCAGGAAGGATGGAGGAGTGTAAAATGAGATGGAAAATCATAAACAAACTTCAACTTAATGTAAGTCTCGTTCCTTTAAACAATTCTGTTGCATAAAATATTCCCTGAGTATAAAATGAGATTTCACAGCCGAGCATGAAGTTATGACCTTTCCGACCTTTCCTTAAAAAAGACTAATTTGATTGATTGTTGCCAGCACATTTGACACAACTTAACCATGTGGTTTGCCTCTGCTGTAATTTTGGCTTATTTTAAATTTAATTTTATTTCTCAGATTCAAATATTTCATTTATTGAGATAAAGAACAAGTATGTCTGTAGTTGTTTGAACATATTCATTCGTATCGATTTGTATCAATTTGTATCGACTTTTATTGATTTGTATCGATTTGTATCGATATGTATCGACTTTATCTGTCATTACTTTGTTAATAATTGACAACGATGCAGCGACAGAGGCCGATATATTGCGTTGTGCCAATGTTCTGTGTTCAATTTTGGAACAATCAGTTTTTCATTGTATATTAGTATTTCTTTGCACCACTCGTTGTTAATAGGTGGCCCTTTTAATTCCTCAGTGCTGAAAGTTCTAATACTTTTAAAAAATAGTTCTTCCTTAATATCACTGCTGTTGCCCTGTGCCTGGTTAATCACAACAGATACGGGATCGTCTCCACCCTCATCTCCGCCCTCATCGCAACGATCAGATTCTTCTGATGTCCTTAACGATAGTTGATCATCAGCCATATCGCCTTCATCTGTATGAACGTTTTGTGTGTCGCTCTTCCGAGGAGCTCTATTATCTCTCTGAGGATCATTAAAACGATCTTCACTGAGGGTGCTTAAAAATCGTTCTCTAATAATTTTTCAGGAGAAGTACAGATCAATGGTAGATTTCCTCGGTTTTTTAGTTTATTACTTTGTTTCAGAAATTGACGTCTTGAGACTTCAGAAGAGAAAATAAGTCGGTGTAGTACAAGAAGGTCCGCGTTGAGGCGACTGGTGAGATTCGCCATTTGTTTCCTCGTCCCTTCTTTCTTGTACTTCATATAGATTATTATTCATTTTTCACCAAAAAAAGAAAATGGGAAAATTAAGAAAGCTTTTCGCGTCGTGACTAATCCGCTCTCTTTGCTGTTTACTTTACTCGTGAAAGACAACGCTAGAACTGACTCAAATCCACGCTCCATCTCATGTTATACTCAGGAGTCTGGGAATAATTTATGCAATAACTCAAATCCACGCTCCATCTCATGTTATACTCAGGAGTCTGGGAATAATTTATGCAATAACTCAAATCCACGCTCC
>JAULBZ010007827.1:0-11178 GCA_032360805.1 Neoturris breviconis | reverse complement strand
CCGTTCATACACACAGAAGCTATACATATTATACCAAATATGATAAAGAACATTGTTTGTAACTTTGAATTGAAGACATGTTCAAAATGAATGTCAACTGTGTTGTTGTTGTTCATGATTATATTTCAGTATTAGTTTCGCTCCTATTGAGGTGAATTATTTCCAGTTCATCTAAAATATTTCAGTTACAATCTATCAGTTTCTTTTTCTTTTTCTACTGTGTATTCTTTCAATGTTATATTTTATCATGGTAATGATTTTATTGTGCTATGTAATATATTTTGATAAATAAATTTATGAAACGTGAATATCACCTGCTGTGTTGTGATCTAGTTGTAAATAATGCGTTGTCATTGTTATATATAAAATATTCTATTTGTTTGTATAAACAAAATAATAAGTCAAAAATGTAATAATAATGACTCGTATTCGGCTTCTTCCAGGAGAGTTTAAGAGTGGATGAGTGTAATGACCAGTAGTATCGAAGCTTCATCGGACCCTAGATTCGATATCACACTGTTTTCTGCATAAGCACTTTTTTTTATCTGACGCGTTGGACAGATTGTGTTTATTCTAGGGTAAACAGGCGGTCATTCTGCGTGGTGTGTGTAACCTTGTAAGATAATGTTGCAGGCCATATCGGGATAATGATAAAAGTACGAAAAGACGGAATAATTTGGCCCAGTGAATATACTTCATTGCTAAATCGACGAATCTCAAAATGTAGTTATAGAAGATATCTAGTAATTCACAAGGCTCTGAATTAGTCTTCTGACCCTTGTATTGGTACTTGAAACTCAAGGGCTTTTGAGTTCGGCCCGTGATTCAAGATATACAGTGGAACCTCTCTATAGCGGACACCATCGGAAACAAAAAAAAGTGTCCACTATAACGAGGTGTCCGCTAAGCAGAGGTTTGTTATGGGAGTTTGACCAGGATTTGTTCCAGCAAAAAGTGTCCGCTATGAGGTGATGTCCGCTATATGGGATGTCCGCTATAGAGAGGTTCCACTGTATTACATATATTTTAATAGCAAGACGAACACGTGAAGGAGTGCAAGAACATTTGCTTATTAGGGTATCATGCTTGCTTTTCACCATAACAAGGAAACCAAATTTAGATTAAATTTCTTGAGTTTCCTACAGACATTATTTTCTCATAAAAGTTTGATTGAAATTCAGAACTATTTTAACACTTTTAACAAACACTTAAATCGGCATGCTTATTACATGACAATGTACCGTTCAAATACAGAATTGCAAGAGACCGTATTCGATGGTCTTTTAATGTGCGCCATAAGGAATGAAGAGGCAAAAACATTAAAATGTCGTATTGCATACTTTCAAAATGAATTAGTTGCGAAAGCCAAAAGCCATTATTAGAAATTGCTATCACGTGATGTGACATAATTTTCTACTAATAGAATGTCTTCTTTTGGCTTTCCCAGAATTTTTCACCTAGTGGAAATGAACCTTTAAGGCGGACTTTCACTAGGCGAATTCGATCGCTCGAACCCTGAGAATAGGACCATGAAGTCAGGGACTCTGAACCTAGGACGCAAGGCGACCCTGACCCCTGGAACAAAACCGACCCTGGAACCTGGACCCTGGCCATGGGCCCTAGGATCATTATGACCCTGACTTCATGACCCTGACCCCGAAACTCTAGCCTTAGGACCCTGATGACCGATAGACCCTGTATTTTGCATCAGTAATAAATTGTAGGGCATGGGCAGGGACAGAGATCTTGTTGGCGAGGGGTGGGGGAGAGAGGAATTTTGGGTGGGGTATAGGTACCATTGGTGTTAGGCTATATATTCACCTTTGTTAAGCCATAAAAAGCATAAAAAATAGCAGCAACATTTTAGATGGTGTATAATAAGAAAGAAATTATGATCCACGCATTTTGCAGGAGGCTTAAGTTCGAATTGAAGCCATTACATTGGTTGAAAGCGACGTCACCTAAGGATGACATTTATATGATAAGCACGGCATTTGTAAAAAATAAATAAAGGAGCGCATTAAAATAGACTTTTTAAAAATGTTATCTTAATTATTTCTAACTTCTTATTTTAATTATACTGGGAAAAACTCGTTCAAAGTCCGTAGTACAGACGGTAGAAGAACGTTTTCAAAGGTGTTCTAGCATCATTACTGCAGACTCTCAGCAAGTTTTATCCGACCGGGTGTAGTTCAATTTCTTATAAATAATACATAGACTATTATCTTATTCATTCTTCTGGTAGTTAGTTCTAAAATAAAATAAATAAATAATAGCAGCCCTCTCGACACACGGCTTCGAAACAACGTCGCAATATCGTATTGACGTTGTCGTGATGCGCCGTTGTTTCTATCTTGTGTGGCCCCTGGGAATAGGTTAAGCTACTATTTAAGTACAGAATTATGAAATAAGTTCGATATATATTTTATAATTCCATATTTGGACTGCGTATCACCATACACAGTCCAAATAAGGGAGAATGTGTGACCGTATTTGGACGTCTTTCCCGCCGTGTTAATAAAGATATATCCAAATAGATCAATTTACTTTTTTGGAGAATTCTGATTGGTTTCTTCAGCAATATACCTTGCCGGCACGCGACATCTTATCAACGTTAAAACAATGTCTTTTTGACATCGCGACATCAAAAACAATGTCTTTTCGATTTTGATAAGGCGTCGCGTGTCCACTGAAAATATGTTTAAAATACGACATACATACATCGCTGAAAATGTTCTTCTACCGTCGTTCCTGCGCACTTTGAACAAGTTTTTTCCCATTGGGTTCATGCTGTAATCCCGTATGGAATTTTGAAATTGAGCTTATAGTTAGAGTATGGTATTAAAACTTTTCAAAAATCTGACTGTTTAAAATATAAAGTTTGTCAGAAGACTAAAAGTGTGTGAGAGGGAATGTGTAGAATACCCATGGCAATACACGGCATACTTATCGCCATATATCGAGTTTGCCAAAAAAATGAAAGAGAGAGAGTGAGAGAGAGTCAGAGAGAGATAGGAAATGTGTGGACTACCCAAAACTGTCCAGGATATCTCCAAATATGGACAACGTATGTCAATACACGGCATACTTAGCCCCATACATGGCAATGCACAGTTCATCATAGACATTCCGGGATGTAATTTGTAGTCTTCCACGCTACGTAATAGTTGCATTCACAGCTTGAAGTGATCGAAATATATTTGCCAGACGCAACCATTCACTGGCTTAAACAAATTTTTACAATAGTTAAAAACTTAAAAGAATACCAAATACGGTACCGTATATTCCTGTTCGGACTGTGTATTGCCATATATGGTAATACACAGTCCAAATACGGGAATATGCGGGATCGTGTTCTATAGTCTATTAAGTTATAAATACAATACTTTTTATTATTCAAGTATTAGATATACAAAGTTTGCGTTCAATTTCCCAATACCATTTACACATTCTGTAGATGAACCATGTTTATCATATTGTGCATTACTTGGTCCACCCCAACATTCACCATAGAACTGGATACCAAATATGGTGTATCCTGAAATATAGTATCAAAGAAACGTGATTCCCAACAGACAATTTGCTGGCAATTTGACCGTGGGGACGTATGTTATTTTTTGTAAATCCTTTCACCCCCCACCCCCCCCCCCCCCCCCCCCCCCCCACACCCACACACACACACACACACACACACACACACACACACACACACACACACACACACACACACACACACTTATTAACTTTTAGGAAATTACCCATAATACAGAAGAGCATCAACAAAATAATTTTTAGACTTCAATTGGCGTTAACTATTCCTTTGCAAAAGTTTTAAGTCATATTATTAAGAACATTTCCCAATAATGAATTTCATATTTTATGCAGAACATCTGCGATAGAGAGCGCAAAATAAAAAGGAAATCGAAAATAATATTATTTTTGAACTTCTGTTGTTCATTTCTACTAACGTACTAAGTTTTGATTCATAACCATGTCTGGTTCAGAAACGATTAAATTACCCCATCCCTCTCCCATACTACACTCTAAAAAGCTCGACTTGAATAAGGTTAACGCAACAGCGGCAGTATGCAGGCGTCTAATCAATGTTGAAAAGAGGATGGAGAGGATGAAGAGTAGCCAGTGGGCATGAAACGCCATAACAACGTCAAAAAAACGTGGTTTTGACGATAAACGGCATTTATTTGACGCTGATATGACCTAGCAGGATAACAATACCTCTTTTAACCGCTTCTGCTGTACATTTTGCTATAGTGGCGTCTTGGTTAGACCATGTAAGGTATTTTCTGAAATTTGCATACATGTTAGGAAGAGCTCGATTATAACCTAGATCTTTGAAACAGCCCAATGGTCTTGCCGTCTTTGCTATATAACAATGCAATGGAAGAAAATAAATTACCCAAGATGCATTATAGTAGAAAATCATTCCAGGTGAAAAGTTCTTGCCAAAGCCAAAAGAAGACATTCAATTAGTAGAAATTGACGTTCGCCAAGTGGAAAGCAACTTAAAAAGCACGTGCTTTTTGTGTAGTAGGTACTATTTCTACTTCAGAAGCTCGATAATTTACGTCTGAGCGTTACCAGCACTTTTTATCGATTACCCAGTAAGCACACGACGTCGGAATAAGGTCAAACTCACGTTGTTTTGACATTGTTTCGACGTTATTTCGACGTCGCGTGCCCGCATGGTAACGACTACTTATACAGATCCTATAAACACTTAACTGGCATCTACAGAGCCTAATCTATCATGCAGCAGTGAATATCGCAAGCTCGTCATCGGACCCTTTTAAACTAAGTAAAAAAGGGCAGCGGACGAGCTTGTTTACCGAATGACAGCATGATCACTGTTTAAAGGTTAATTTCTATTAGGCAAAAAATGCCGTGCATATGCCAAAAGAAGACATTCTATTGGTAGGAATTGACATCACATATCGTGTGATATTTGTACGAATGGAAAGCTTTCTTTTGGCATACACTTTCCCTCCTAAAATGATGCGAAAGATGACCTACAATCACATAAATTATGAAACGTTTCGCGAATATTATTTAACATAAATGCTCAAAAGGACCACGGAAATACCCCAGATAATGTTGTTTCTAGCAACTTAGTGCCCAGCCTCTTGGAGCAAATTCGAATCTACGATCGTGTTGCTAATCAGAGTTTAAGGCTTCTTGTCTTAGTTGAAACTTCGCTATGTCTTAAATATTTATGTGAGGGATTGTGGTGTAAAATGTCCATAATTGGGTTAGTATTCGGTACATAGTGGTCAGGCGAATTTGTTGTTCATAATTGCCATTGTTCAAAGTCCGCAGTAAAGACGATAGAATAACGTTTTCAACGTTGTCCTAGCGCATTTACTGCGGATTTGGAATAAGTTTAGCCATATAGACATATATGGCTATGTACGTCCAAATATCCGAATACACAGTCCAATATGGGGATATACGGGTCCATATTCAGCAGTGTGTTTCACTGTTGGTCTCAACAGTGTAACGCACTGTTAGTATGAGCAGGGTAACACACTGTTGGTTACAAATTATTGTTCTTATTACCGTGACAAAAACATCGATGTTTATCATGACTCAGGGACTTGCTTCTTTCATATTCACAAGGATGTTGCATGCACGGATCGTCAAACTAAGAATGGAAAATGTGTCATTTAAGTAATAAAGTTTAGTTAATTATATTTGCCATTGAAAAGTAGGAAGGGATTGGGGCATAAGCACATGGCCTGTGCCACAAATGATGTGGTATGTTTTAGAGAATATAGATAGACCTTTTAACCCTATTCCTACTGGGGATTGTTTCAACCCCCCTCCTATACTTTTTAACTGTTGAATGAAAGGCTTACATGATTATAAATTTTAGGACTTTTTCTACAATTTTTCTAGGATTTTTTTGGTAACTAGGAACAATTTTCCCTTGATAACAACATTTTTGACAGGTGGTAAAAAATATTTTTGTGACTAAACAGATTTTCACCTAAATTGTTTTTTCACCACCTGTTTTGATTTGATTATTATAATTACTGACGTCATTAACAAAAAATTGTGCTAAAAGTTTTATTATGTGTTGACCTAACATTCTGGAAAGTTTCAACACTACAACATGGTTACATCAAAAATTATGGAGAAAGAACCCCCGCCCCTGAGTATTGAAGAGCCTCCAATAGGCCCAGTATTAACAGAGTTAACAAGAAAAGGCAAATGAGAGTCGTTGGTTGCTCAAAGTAGAACTTGTTGGAACGCAATAACTTCCTTTTGTACAAACAGGCATTTTTGTATTTCCAATTGTCTACCACAGAACGGGAAATTAAGGTTTTATGTCCGTCCACGTGCTCGAAAGAGCGAGATGATCGGAAACGAACATTAATAGAACCGGGCTGTCATATTGAAACTTTCTAGAAAGTTAATTCAACATACAATTAATTATGATTTTGCTGATCTCATTGCCTAAAGTTGATTTCCACGAAATATTCGCGGCAAAAGCAAAAAAGAAGAGCAAAACCAAGATTTCTTTTCCTACCAAATATTTAGTTGCTACGGGGAAATTATCCCTAGTTACCAAAAAAAGAGATATTTTCAAAATGGTCTAAGATAAAATATATGAAAGCTCCTAAAATCTTTCACAGCATGAAAGAGTACTGAGTCCGTACAGCTCCGTCACCGGATTGTGTGTTACCATGCATGGCAATACACCGTCCAGATACGAAACAGTGCGGACTAAGTATTCAGTAGTTTTTCTCTATGTTGTCTCTAGTTATACCATATTATATTATTATTAAAATACGAAAAAATTGAGAGAAAATGTTAAAGCTTATGAGCATAAAATTACGCGAGTTCAAGAAAAACACTCTATGAATCCTTTCGAAATATCAATAGTTACAAGAATGCCGTTAGAAAACAGTCCAAAAAGTGTCCAAAAAAAACTTAAATCACTAAGGCTTAATGTATCAAGTAAAAGTCAACAACATGATGAAAAAGACACTATAATTATTATTTGAGAAATCCCGGGAAAGGAAAACATTTAGCTAAAGGGAAATCTCCTTTTCTTTTTTCCTATTCTATAGAATTTAAGAAATATATTGATAAAATGATCATTGCAAAAAGGAACTTAAATTGAGATTTACGCCCAGTGAAAAATTATGCAGACATTTTAACACAAATATACGAAAATCGCGTTAATTTTGTCGTGCGTTAATTTTGTATAATAAGGATACAAGCCATCCATTTAGACATTATGAAATGATTGGTATTGACTAGAATTATCACCTCTTTTGCATGGAGGAATGTTTTTCCAACTGTTATCTCTTCAGCTCCTTTTCTTTCTGATATCAACTTTTCGGTACCTGGAATAACATCCTCGACTGTAACAATACAGGTGCAGTACCCATTATCAAATAACGAATCGCTATTTATATATAGACATTTCTGCGCACACGAAATCTCTGAAGGTGACTTTATGGTTTTGATGGCCTTTACGTTTTCTTTGTTGTCTGATTGGATGAATATTTCGCCATTGGTAAGATGGAACTTTAGTAATACTAATAGACTGATTGCAAGTAGCATAGTCGAATAGACAGACTATTTAGTATGATGATGAATATGAAGTTATAAAGTATGTTAACTGGTTGACTAATTAAGTAAAGTTTATAGGTCAGGAAAAAAAACCTTTTAAATGACATAACTATACATATGTAACAGATGTCTTTTATTACTATCAGTGAACTTTTTCTTCTTAACCCTTTGTTAGTATGGTGGGGTACCCCCGGAAATTTGTTAATTAATGGGAAGGTATTAGAAGATTCAGGGGGCGAAAAGTCACAAAAGTATGATGCAAATTTTTAAAGTATGTAAGAAAGTAACCTCCTGAATAATAATTTTTGTTATGTTATTTTCACAACAGAATTTAAAAATTCAGAGGGTCCATATCATACTAATGAAGGGTTAAATTATTGATGGTTGTTTTAGTCTTTAACTAACAGATTGAGCAAGCAAATTATAGATACCCGTAGGAAAACTTGTTCAAAGTCAGCAGTAAAGACGCTAAAACAATTTCAGAAGACATTGTGCAAGTGTCTTCACTGCGGACTTTGAACAAGTTTTCGCCCGCTTGCTACAGGCTTGCAGATAGAAAGACATACGGATCCGTATAGTTTTGTATCTACAACTGATCGCATAAATTATGAGACATTTTACGAAGTTCGACAAGCAATACAAGCCACAAGTAAAACGTAAATACGGAAAATGACCTCTAGACGTCCCTTGAGGTTTATCTCAAGGGTTTATCCAAGTAGACTTAAGACTTAGGGCTTAGGATCTTGAGTCTTTTTGCAAACTCGACAAATTCTGCTGTTCACCCAGGCTCTTGGAACATATTCAATTTTTTGTGTATTTAGGTTTGCTACCGTAAATTTAAGGCTTTTTGTCCAATTGAAAATTCTGAATTTTTGCTCGAATTTTGCCTTTTCAAATATTCATGTGATTGCTTGTAGATATGAAGGACTGAGAGATAATCCTCTCCATATAGTGCATGTTAAAAGTAAACTAATTTCATGGCTTGCAAATTGTTACACACAGCCAATTATCGATCAAAATATGATTTCTCTGCAGAAGTATGTATCCAATTATGCATGCAAATGTGCATCAACAGCAGAAGACCTAATCCATATTTATAAACATTTACTAAATACCGTTTCGAAACAAACTTCAGTAAAGAGTCTGGCTCAGCGTTAGTTACTAAAAAACAGTTGACATGATTGATGTTCCAGCTGCTGCTGCAGATTTCTTAAACTCTGATGGTCGATTATATCACTGTACCCGGAGATTTCGCCGCATTGGCTTGAGTGGTTATAGAGCTCTCAGTACTGATGGTAAAGATGTTATTGCTACTAAACAAATTGCCCTAGATCAGTTTTTAAGCGATGATAGAAGTGCAGAAAATCCAGAAATGACGTTATGAGACTAGGCTAAATTTTGTAATTGAAAACCAAATTGTGGAACTGATCATGTACCAGTTTTTACCAGTGTACCAGTTAACCCTATAAGGCCTGTGCTTTTGGGGGTCTAATAACCCGGAGGGGGTGGGGTACAATGTACCACAGCCCCAATAACTTTCGAACTACTGCTCCGTTTTATTTGCAACTTGGTCACAATACACTCTAGGCTCTCTACTATCTGAAAATGTAATTATAATTTGTGTACGTCTTCATTTCATGCAAAATATGAGTATCCAACCGCAGTACCCGTGAAAACCTGTTATAAGAATGATTCTAATCTCAGTAAAACTAAACAAGAAACCTTGGTTCAAATGCTCTCACCATTCATATAAAATAATCCTTGATATTTCTAGCAAATCCAACAGTAGGTTCCCTTTATGCTATATGATTTTGTGGGTAGTATACACAGCGTTAAATACTTGCCTTATTCTACGACTATCACATATAAATATAAAGAGATAACATAGACGATATAGCTTATAACAAAACATATGATCTCTTTTAACCATGTTGTGGTGCCACTTATTTTCAAAACATTGTTGGTAATTGAGAACAATTACCCACTCTCCACAGGTAAAAATGCGTCCTCTCAAAGATGATCTGACTAAAATTATTTTATCTATCATCAACTACTATGTCGGGGTATAGCTAGCAGTGCTTCTTACTTTTTGTCAATTATTTTTAAATTTTGGCATAAATATGGCTAAAAATACTAGAAACTTAAAAGATACGGTGATGAAATGAATACGTTCCCATTTTAATAGAAAACGAAGCACTATGGCCTAGTCTTAACTCCAAACAAATATTTGCCTCCGTACTTTGAAATATGAAGATCAGAACCTTCACCATACCAACCTTCTGCAAAAAGGAGTACTTTACATTTTTGACCAAAAATTGTTTTAAGGGTATTTATGGGGCAGAAATTTGAAATGTAATAGCAGATTTAATAACAGCACCATCGAATTTGATCGCATGCCAAAATTTCATAAAGAGGAATACTTTCAAATTTTGGGCAAGAATATGTCTAAATTAAGTATTTTACCTCCCTATTTTCATATAAAGTTGGCCACAATCTGTAGCTTTGCATAGATAAAATAAAAGTAAAAACTTGCTGAACATAATAAGATAACACATGACAATTAAATATATTAATGTATAAACTTATTTGATCATAATAATAAGTGTTTCCAAGTGAAGCAAATGGCAAATACACAAATGAATAAGGCTTCAACAGTGCAAGATCCAAGTGAAGCTAATGTGTAAAAATGTACAGCAATGAATGACAGATAACGAATGGCAGCATACACTCTACTCTCTATTTTGAAGAACTCTGCTTGATTTGCGGTCTTTGGTACGTTTAAATATAATATTTCATACAATTGTATATCACATCTTTGATCAGCCACTTGATCCACAAACATCTGTTATCTGACGCAGCCGGGAGTTGAATACAAGTGGCTATTCGATTTATTATTAATCACACTTCCACGGAAATTTGTTTCGTATTGTATATTTTATGCAAGGCAGAGCTATTCTGCGAGAAATTCCAAAAAAAGATAATCAGCCATTAATTATTTAAACAAAATTCATGGTAATACCCCCTGTTGTACTAACCCTATTTACTCAGGGGGAGGGGGTACCACAACCTCTGAAATGTCCGTACAACTTCTGATCCACTTATTGTATTCAACCTAAAATTGGCGACTTTCAAGTCATTGTATTTGAAAACTTTTGAACCGAAATCTTTTCCAAAAGGTTACCCTAAACGGACTGAAGACCACTTTCGGCTCGGGACCAGAGATTTTCAATTTCTTTTTTTAAAAATTCAATATTATCTTAATCTACAAGGCATTACAACGTTTTTTTAAAATATAATAGTTGATAAAACATTCATCATTAGCAAATATAACAATATATTTAATTGTTCTCGCTAAATTGTATTACATTCTAGGATAGTAGAGAGCCTGGGAAAGTAGGAGAAGTTGTTCGAAAGTTATTGGGATGTGGTACATTGTAGGTAGGTACAAACCTTAACGGCTTTAGATTTCATTGGCTATATTATATATAGTAAACGTCAGTAGAGGATTTATTATGGTTTTACGTGAGTATGTAAAAGGATAAAAAATAAATTTCTAAATGTCTGTACAAAGAAAGAAGA
>JAULBZ010007826.1:0-11179 GCA_032360805.1 Neoturris breviconis | reverse complement strand
TGGTAAGTTAGAACAAATTAGTCCCTAACCAATTGTCTGCTACACAAACCTTGGAAATAGCTATAATAGAGTATCATGTTTATTCAGTAACTATAAAAATTTAAAAACACAAATTTAAAATTTTATACTGTTTAAAATCATTACAAAAGCACTTAAGCAGTTAAGTACTGGCTGGTTATAAATAAATATTTATATATATTTAATTAAAACTTGATTCTATCATCTGTTTAATTTAAAAAAGAGGAACAAGAGACAATGCAACAATGCAAAAGAAATTGAAGGAGCTTCCCAAAATCAAAACTGATACCATAACTTAAATTAATCTCAAACAAACGCCTATCTTGGCGTCTGGTCAATCTGACAGGATTTTGAAATAAATGCCTATCTCAAATAAACACCTATATCTTGAATTAACACCTCGTCCAAAACTTCTGTTAAATAAACGCCTGAAATACAGTATTTGACATCAAATTAACACCAGACACAGAAGGTAATTTTAGTAATTAGGAAGTACTTATGATCGGTTTTATACAGCACACCTTCTTCAACTACAATATCAAAATGTTGGCATTTTTCCTATACATTAGATAGTTCATTGGACAAAACATTATTTTTTTAATTAAGTCTCCATTTCTCTTCTTATCGTTTGGGTATGAAATTTGTTAGCTTTTAGTTGATTGTGATCAAAGTCTCATAGAATACGAATATGTCAAAAAAAAAATTAAGTATCCCCCATTTGGGTATGATATTGCTTCAAGTGGTCAAAACCTCATAGAATTCAAATTTTCAAATAACTTCTAATTCTCCCCTTTTGAAAATATCACTTTTTCGCTGATACTTGGTCTTCAGTGGACAAAATTAAAAAAAAAAACATCGGCCATCAGTCTTGTAATATTACCTAGAATGCCGATACTAAATTTTGGGATGGTACCATGCTTTTCTGTTCATTGGACGGAAAACACAATTTGGACTCTTTTAGCCCGAAATTTTTATAAAATTGAAAAATATTTAGTTAATCCCCATGAAATATTATGTCAACCGCTGGTGCCGAATTTCAGTATGGTAGCACTTCAAAAACATAGTCTAATAAGAAAAGCAGGCTGCTGCGATTGCCTCCACCACCACAAAGAGACAGTAATAGCCCATCAAACTTTGTTTAGTGTGCCAATAATAGGAAATCATCTTATCCTATAAATTGGTTCTCTAATCTTAAACACTTGATGCTTAGTTTAGTACCAAAACGATTCCCATCAGTCATCAAAAAAAAAGTAAATAACCACTGTGGATGAACAGGTTTTGAATATAGCTTCAGGCTATGAAATATTAGAACATCACTACTCCACAGTGCCTATTTGTTTTTAATTCAATCATGAAGTGTATTGTGTTTGTTCCCTAATAACTCAAATAATGAATAAAGAACTTACGTTTTCCAAACTTGAATATCTTTCTCTATAGAAAACAAAAGTTCGGTTAGCAATCTCTGATGAGCAGGTGACCAACTAAACTCAGGTATATCTACATACGGTCTTGTTTTAACTTTGTCAGGAGATTTTGGAGGCTCCCCACTTCCATTCTCTGATATACCATTTTCTTCAATGCCATTGTTGATACCAGTAGATTCTAATTCTATACCAGGTTGTAATTCTAAATTTAATACAGGCTTCATAACATTTTCTTTAGTCAACGACAGGTCCTTGAAGCTTTCTTCAATATCCTCACTTTCTTTTCCATTGCTATCAGATTTATCGTTCTCCTCAGAAGTGTTGTCAGTATGGTCTGCAACATTGTCTTGAGTACTTTCTGATATACCATTTTCTTTTATAGCAGTTTTTGTATCATTTTCTTCTACATCAATGATTTGAGAACTTTCTATTTTACTATTTTCTTCTATAGCATCTTTTAAGTCATTTTCTTGGTTTACATTAATACCTTTATCCATAATGGGACTTGCAGATCGTGGTCGATTATCAACCTCACTATTTAGATGTTCACCCTTACTCTCTTGTACCTCATTTATATTATTTGCACTTTGGCTTCTACGTAAGCTATCAAGTGAACCTGATATAACTGATGTTTCTGGTTCCTTCAATAACAATTTTTCAAAAAACTGCTTCCTTAAATCGCTATCAAGTGGTGATTTCGTAGGTGAATTTGATGGTGACTTTGTTGGTGATTTTAAAGGTGACTCTGTATTATTACTACCATTAGTTTCTTGCAAACCAACATGGTTCATTTCACCTGTCTCTTGATCAATGTATTCTGGGTGGTCGGTTGTCTCATTGTATATGACACTTGGCTCTGTAGATGCCACTGATTGAGATTGTTCAGGATGTACTCTTTTCATGTATTGAGAAACCTAAAAATAGAAATGTTAAAAATGCATTATGTCAACAATATTATATGATAAACCAATCCAATTGCAAGGCCATTACTAATTGCTCTTTTCCATAGATAATATTTTAGCATTTCAAGAAGAACAAATCCGATAGAAACATGAAAAAAGGATGCAGAAATTGTACTTCTTTTGAGTTTCATTTGGAAAAATAAGTAGACCATAACCCAGGTGATAAAATAACTGCCGGTCATCACTGTGGAGGAGAAATGTTTCATAATATTTTCAGTCAACCAGCATTTTCAAGGTTACATCGCATGTACAATGATAAGATACTGATTAGTTTGATTTTTTGTTATTTTTTCAGATCAAGACAAAAGTAAGATTCATACGAAGAATCTAACAAATGTGCACAGGATCAAGCTAAATAAGCAAAGGTCTATATCATAGGCTACAGAGAAGTGTAATTATGTTTGTACCAAATCAGTTCTTTAATCAAAGGTCGAAATAACAGCCGGTAGTACCTGTACGGAGTTAACGATCTTACAATTGATTGGTTTCTTCGTACCAAATAAACCAATCAATTTTAAGTTTGTTGACACATCACCTTCCTACACAGATACTACTGGCCATTATTTTGACCTCTGTTGATATAACAATTCTCTACATATATTTTATTAAGTGTTTGTAGAAGTTCTATAATGTTCTTGAGAATATGGATAGGTTTTTCCAAACGCTTAATTATAAAATTTGGTTGATAATGTTTTATTAACAAATATCAAGATCATAAAATTAGAGCATTACACAAAAGAGTGTACATGACGAATTAATAGCAATTATTGGAAATAAATTACAGGGGGTTTCCAGGAATGTTTTGTACGGGAAAAACAATAGTGTAGGGATTCTAAAATGTTTATCCCCTGAAAATATGAGAGTTGTTTCATGAAATAACACAAACATCATTTAAAATTCCATGAGTTCTTTGTAACTCCAGGAGTATTGTAAATGATCATTGCAAAGTTTAACATATTTTGTGATTTTATTAAACACCCCTGTTGTATTAACGAAAAGGTATCAGAATTGAATTGAATTGAAGCTGTTAAAATTTCCAAATTATGCATTATTTTTTATTATTCCTAGTTTTTTTCTTCATAATAAGAATTTTTCAACTAAAGTAGGGAAATATGAGAGACTTTTCCGTCATTTTGAATATCATTTTCTTCTTTGCAACATGTTTAACAAATAATAGGATATGCAGTACAAAGAGACAGAAAGTATTAAAAATAATTTATTAACATTTCTTATCTCAAAAAAATCCAGTGAGTTTTCTTCCGATGTCAAATAATATATCAAACATTTTAAACTTTGAAACTAAATATTTATTGTTTGTCACAATATATTTCATTATTCATTAATAATCTGCAGCTGGTGTCATGCTGTGAAATCTATTTTTGTTTGCATATTATACAGTAGCCTGTAATCCTGAAGCTATGCTCAAAAATCTCTCATCTATGGTGCTTATTTACCCATTTTCAAGCACTGACATATGATGATATTGCAGAGCAATTTTATTTGCTAAAAATGGAAAATGTTATTTATTTCGCAACGTGGTAGTCCAGTGGTCAAATAAAAGTATAATCACTACGGAGAAGGAAATATTGAGCATATCATTTTGACCACTGGTAGTCCTTCCACCAGGTCGTAGCAATTTCTTCTTATTTAATGAAGAGAACTTATTAGTTGAAAAATAATAGTTTCGATATTCTGAGCTTAAAAAAAGCTTGCTACTAATTTAAAATAGCTTTAGGTTTTTCAAAAGTTTTCATTGTTTCATAAGAAAGATTTCCATTTGATTCAAAGCTGAAATAAGGACTCAATGGTCAAAATAAGGGTAACTAGGCATTGAGGAGGGATCTTTGAGCATAGTTTCAGACTTTGTAGCCTAAAGCTATGTTCAAGTCTTAAACAATATATTATTTACTCCTCTTTCAACCACAGTAATTTCAGTGATTGAAATAAGAGGACTAATCACTGTGGAGGAGAGATTTTTGAGCATAGCTGTAGCCTAAAGATATGCTCAAAATTCATTCCTCCACAGTGAATATTTTGCTCTTATATTGACAACTGGGGTTGTGTAGGAGGAATACTTGCCCAGTGGGCAAAAACTTGTTCAAAGTTTACAATGAAGACAGTAGAACAATATTCTCAATGTCATTCTTTATTGCAGACTTTGAACAAGTATTTGCCCACTCAACTAGCATAACTTCAAGCTAAAAAGTAAATACTTGTTCTTATTTAAACACAGTGACTCGGCTTTTTTACAAAAGTTTTTATAAACATTATAAGTGTAAAAGCTATGACGTGTTGTGATGATTTACACTAAAACGTTTACCCTACTGGAAAAAATTGCATGATGTAAGAAAATTATATTGTCAGGTAAAAATTAGACATAATAAAATTAAAAATATCCCATTATGCAATATAAAATTATCAGACAGGATATGTTACACTCAAATTTCAAACCAATCAGCTGCACCTACTTACTGTTTGATGTCTTTGCAATAAGAATTTGAGAAGAAATTTCCAATTCGGTTACAATCAGTATGGGTTGGTCTCTTTTTCACAGTTTTCATTCATTAGACTGTTCAAAATAGTAAATAAGTTGAGTAAAAATTCTTTTGATAAGATACATTAATTTTTAACTAGTACATCATAGCAACAATTAAGAAACACAATTGGGGGTAATTTACCGGTAAAACCTTAACATTTGGTTAATATATATATAACTACGCTACTGAATGGTGGTTTACTCAAGTAATAGATTTCAACGAGTGAGGTTCTTACTACAAACAAAAGTACAGAAAATGAAGAATTTATTTTTCGTATTCATCATCTTAGTTGTGTTTACAACGCAAATAGAAAGTGCAAGTGTTGGTGGGACGTTCATACAATTACATGATCAAGCAACCAGGGATGTGAAGAAACTATCTGCTATGGTCGACGGAGTTGAAAAAAGAATGATTATGCTCAAGGTTTGTTGTATATTTTTGAATAGAAAAATCAAATGATTTTATGTTATGTTAACAAACTTTAAAAAGTTTATTGACAGAATGAATGGTAAAACAAAAACAACAATTTTAAAGAAAAGAGTACAGAGACCATAATTGATTTGTTTCTTTGTAATGAAGAACCAATCAGTTACTTTTCTCTGTAATGAATAAACCAATCACAAGCAAGCATTTTGACACTCTTCAACAGTTGTTATATTCAAAATTACCAAGACAATAAAAAATAATTTTACTCATGGTCTAACAGAGTTTGAAATAAAAGCAAATAATAACTGTGGAGGAGTGATTTTTAGCATAGTTACCGGCTAGAACACCTGAAACTATGCTAAAAAATCCCTCCCCACAGTAGTGATTAGTGGTTCTTATTTCAAACCCTGCCAAACTTTCTCCTGTAAAATTACACTGCATTGTGGGTAATATTTTCAACAGGAAATCATATTTTATAATTTTATTTTCAGCGAAAACTATCTTCAATGAAGAACATGAAAAAGTACGATGACATGGTGATGGCTGATGCAGAATATAGATTGAGTGCTACTGATGAAGTCGCAAAGAAATAAAAAATATTTGAGAGAAAAATGTAAATTTTAAAGTTAATTTTTCAAAATTGTAAGTAAGAGTGTGTAATTGATTGGTTTATTCATACAAAGTAACCAATTGATTATACACTCTTCTTTACAGGAACTGTTTATTTATCACAAAAAATTATTTATTTATTTATTTTTTTTATGATTGGTAGTAAATGATTGTTCAGATTATCAAGACTATGCTAGCTTCTTGATTAAACTGAAGGTTAATCATATCAAAGCAGTGTTTGAAATAAGAGCCATTAATCACTGTGGAGAAGGTATTCTTGGGCATTACTTCAGGCTATCTAGCCTGCAGCTGTGCTCCAAAATCACTCCTTCACATTGATTGTTTGCTCTTATTTCTAACACTAAAAGAATGATATGAAGGTTATAGTTAGTTACATTCAGATGTTATTTTTAGAAATATATATTATTTCCAAAACATTTTCTCTAAATTTATTACAAGCACTGTGGAGAAGTGATTTTTAAACATAGTTTCAGACTATAAAGCTACAGTGGTTGTTACCCTTATTTTGGCCACTGCAAACACAAAAATAAAATTAATAATAATAATAATAAATAAATATTATGAAATGATAATTAAGCCCTTGTTCGTAAGTCTATTCTGTTTGAAAGTTTGAACTTAAATTTAAGATATATTAAATTTAATTGTAATTCTATTATTTGATTGAAAAATAAATCATGTTTCACTAGTTCCAGCCTCTTTCCGATTCTTGTAATGTATATGACTAAATATCTGATTGACACGCAATGGTCTATAGATGTTTGACAATATTATTCTTGATGTATATCTGGTAGTATTTTTAAAACATTTCACCTATATTTTATAAATTATTGAAGATGTTAGAACAACTGGACCTATTAAGCAATATTTTCTTTTCTTATAACATTTATTAAATAATGATACTTTTTTGTGTAGATGCTAAACAAGAGGTTCGAAGCAAATTATAAAATATTTTATTTTATCAGCACTCCTTCAATTTTCTTAAGTCTAGTCAAGCTCTAATGATATCATTCACTGATAAAGATTGTGGGGAAAAATAATAAAGAAGAAGAAGATCAAAAAGTCTAACTTTGGACTAAGGAACCTTAACCTTTACGTTAGATACAATGTTATGTTTTACTTACTTGAAACCAGTGTTTTAAGACAGGAGACAAACTGAAAAAATTATGTTACTGTACTTTATGTATAAACAAAGATAGTCCTTACAAAAATTCTTATTTTGCCAGCAGTTCCAAGCTTGTTGATATAACTCTTATTGTTAAGGGCCATCGCATTATACCCCCTTCCAACCTACTTCTTAACAGGTTAAAAAACTGACTATAAAAGCTTTTTCCGTGTCTCGGATACTTGTATATACTGCAGGTCGACTTTGACGCATTAAGATTAAAACTTTATTTGCTGTATTTTTTAGTAATTTGCTGAGAACTGGCAGTAGTAGACCTATTATTGCAAGCTCCCAACCTAAATGGTTCTGCAAACGTTAAAAACAAAGTGATTAAATCAAAAATTGTGATTAGGACACTGTCGATTAGGATCTTATATTTTCCAAATATAATTTTAATGGTGACTCCCAGTTATACTCCCTCCCCTAGCTACTGTGAAGCAATGCTCAAAAATCATTCCTCCACATGCAACAATTTTATTCGATTTTAAATGTTGCCACAAAATGATTAATGGGAAATTACAAATGGTTTTAACACCATTATAAATTTAATTAAATAAACTATTTTTAACCCAGGATGTTAAATCCGGAAGGGTGGGAGGGGTGCTAATAAATTATTTCAATATTTACATTACTGTATATCCTATTTGTATTTCTTACTTCGATAATTTCCCTACTTTAGCAGAAAACATTTTTATGAAGAGGAATTCAAGAAAAATCAAATCATCAAGTGTACTTACTGGCTTTAAATGTTTTTACAGGAGGGGCCTTTAATCAGGAGAGAAGAATGTATTTTAAATTATGCCTTCAGCACGTTTAGGCTATAATACAATAATGACTTACTTTGCCATGTAGTATGGAGAGTGTATCAACCCAAACTCTCCATCCTTCTTTTTCATTTTGTATTGCATAATAAAGTAACATTTTGATGACTGAAAATACTGCATCAGTTACTTTATGTTCATCTATAAATAAACAACAATCACCATGGAGGAGTTCAAAACTTAAACACTAAATAAAACATTTTTTGCTGACCTTAATACACAAAGGTTAATTAATTACCCTAATTATTCGAATAAGCACACAAGGCGCTTATAAAATTATATGAACTATACAGGGGGTGCTTAAGCGAGGGAGGGAGCACTTATTAGAAGGGGGCACTTATATAAAATCTCAGTTTTACAGGAGATGTTTATAATCCCTCCCTCCATTTTGGTATGATATAATAAAGCAAGGGCCTCATAATGTAAGGAAAAAGGCATTTATGTTTCAGCAGGCAGTGCATTTAAGTCATATATATCAAATTTCCTTTTATCCAAAAGTTTATAATTATGTACATATGATTTTCATAGAAAATGAGGAGAGCTTATTGGAGAGAGGGGGCGCTTATTGGAAGGTTGCGCTTATATAAAAGTCTCGACTATACAGGGAGCATTTATTGGAGAGGGGTGTGCTTATTGGAAGGGGGCACTTGATCGAATAATTACAGTATCTGCAATGTCATTTTAAAGATAAGAATATTATAAGTTTAACATGAAAATGAGGAAGAAAATGAATTAAGAGGCGCCCTACTAAAAAAAATAAAAAACACCATAAAATTAGTTCTAGGTGTTGCAAAATTCTTTGGTATTTTGAAAGCATTCACTTTGTCAATGGAGTATTCGAATTTTTTTTTCAAAAACAGAGGAAACTTTAAGTTTTAATTTTACAAAAGGTTTGGCAAAAATAAGATCATTTTTGATGTTATCTTTACCGATGGAGTGTCTTCTTTTTGGCTTTTGCAGCAATTTTTTTACCTAATGGAAACCAACCTTAGAGATCGTCTCAAGAATAAAATCTACAGAGGAGATTAGCAGTCACTTCTAAAACAAGATTTTTTACAATTTCTTTTTTCTTCACATTTTTGCAACATTCTAGGTTCAGAAATAAGAAGTCAAAATTAATTGTTATTCATCCAAGAATAGATTGATAACGGGTTATATATGATAAGTACATACTATACTCTTTATAACAAGTGCAGCAACAACTGAATTTAATGTCTACATGCTTACACATGTCTACAAACATGCAATTGATTGGTTTCTTCATTAAGAATAAACCAATCGGTTTGTTAATTGCGAATAAACCAATCATTTGCAAGATCATAAACTTACCTCTAGTATCAGCTTCAAAGTAAGCTAATGAAAACAACCAGTCTTGCCAACACATTAACTGCAATAGTAATCTAAAATAAAGACATGTTATCTTGTTTTTTCAATTTTTTCTATATATGGATTTGTGCCAGTAACCTAAGACCAGCAATTAAAGCAGGGGTTAAAAATAACTGCCAGTGAGGAGAGAGTTTCAGAATATTCTCAGCCAAATTGTCTGAGAATATTTTAAAAAATCTCTCCTCCATGGTGATGACAAGCAGTTTTTTTAACTCCTGTTGATTCTTCTGCATAATTTCTGTGAAAAGTGTTTTCGCGCAAAATTTTAAATTTGGGCATACTTAGTAGCAACCTACTTCCCAGTTGTTGTTCCTCTTTTTACTGCAGGCTTTGAAAAAGTTTTTACCTACTGGGTTATTATAAATGTGTAATTTGAGATTTCGCTCAAAAAACCCGCCTTTCATAGAAATCTCACAACCAGAAATCTATCTTTAGGCTGTGTATTGTGTATTTCATGGTAACGTGCTTTGGTAAAACAATTTTTAAGTAAAACAGAAAATAACTAAAAGTAATAAGGAAACATTAATGTCGAAGCCAATCCTACTAGACACTAACTTTATTCATTCATGCATTTATTCAACAAAACAGTATACAGTATATACCACTAAATTTAGTCCCAAAGGTGGCCTTAGCATAATACCTTTTATTATCATTATTAGAATTTAAGAGTAATACAAGATCGGATAGAAAAACAATAGTTAGTTCCGTTGTAGATTTAAGTAAAGCATCATTTTCTGTCTCCATAGCATCGCTACGTCCTTTTAGTAGAAGATTGACAATGATTGGCAAAACAGCTAAATAAAATATATAGATATACAGTTATAGGTAATTTTTCCCTTTTAAAAATTTCATGAAGGATGTAATCTATAGTGTCATGAATTGGTATGTTCGTAAATACCGATTCTACATCATACAGCTCACGTCATAGCTGAATAATTTATTTATGAAAATGTACAGGTTCATGACACCATTGATTACATCCTTGATGAAATTTATTCTCATCTTTAAGTGATTACTACTAATACTGTGAACATATATAATTATGTTTAAAAATAATATTCAGCATGAAAATAACTGTAGGATGTCTTATAGTGTTCTTTGACTATAATTTCCAGCTTTAAATTTGGAAACTATACTCAAGTGCACTTCTCCACAGGTGATGTCCGACAGTTATTTTCATTAAAAAAGCAAAATAAAAGAAAATAAAAAGGATGCAACATTTATATTTACACATCATAAAGTTGCATTGCCTTCAGACGATTTATAGTATTAGATTTGACGTACAAGATTAATTATATAGTGTAAACAAAAAAATCAGGGCATTTTCCACTCCCTGAGATAATCTGCTAAAACTTTTTAGAAAGTTAAACACATTGAACTGTTAAGATTAATCGTAGTAATTGTTAATCTTAACCGATCGGTATTCATGATACTATGCAATAACATTCTTCTGTGAAGTTTCATTTTTGTTAGTTTTGTTGGAAGGTAGTTTCTTTAAATCTGTCAAAAAGATGTTTCGGGCACAATACTTCCTGATGGACTCTAAGGACATACAAACACACCAAACGCATTCAATGTCTTACTTGGGTGATACATTATACAAGCTGCATCTGGTGAAGCATGTCTGTTTTCTGATATGATTTTTGTTGGACGTGCTGTCAGAAACTGAAAATCATGAAAATAAACAAATCATAGTAATACAAATTAGGGAAGAAGAACAGGGCTCGAAATGACAGCCGGTCATCACTGTGAAGGATAGATTTTTCAAAATATTTTCAGCCAAGTTGGCTGAAAATATTCTGAAAAATCTCTC